>JAHDVE020001052.1:0-41119 GCA_022606495.2 Halesus radiatus | reverse complement strand
TACCCCTACCCCTACCCCTACCCCTACCCCTACCCCTACCCCTACCCCTACCCCTACCCCTACCCCTACCCCTACCCCTGCCCCTACCCCTACCCCTACCCCTACCCCTACCCCTACCCCTACCCCTACCCCTACTTATATAAACAGATAGATCAAGTTAATGTGATATAACACACTTTTTTTTCGCACGTCCGGATTAGACGTCGAGGATCTTAGTGTAATTACATAAAAGAATAATAAAAATAGTTTTTTTCCCGATTCTCGTCTTGTTTAGCAAAAACACTTCAATATAAAAAGGTTTTCGAATTTGAGAGAAATTACTTAAATTATGTAGAAAATTATACAAAAGCGTTTGCACTCAGGTGAAATATTAAAAAAAAAAATTCTTAGTCGAAAACATATTTTACATCTCTAGTGCGGGAAGCTCTCACAAGCATAATATTCTTCTCCATTATAGATTGCAAATACCTCGCTATCTTTGAAAGCTGTATCGATTTAGACAACACTTCGCTCCTTTTCATTTAAAAAGTATACATTGGATAATATACTGATATTGAGATTCGCTCCAATACGGTAATATCCGCTGGGGCGCAGATCCTGAACCTTTTTGTTTTATGAACAAATTTACCTGTCAAATGAAAGCCGTGGAATCCTTCTCAGAGCGTTAACAAGTCTGTAAAATTAAATTACTAAGGAACTTCTACAGAACTTCAAAGAATAACAAGTTGTCATACTTAAATTTTTTTTTTTATACTTTTTATGTATTTTACGCTATATATATTTTTTATACTTTATCCTATTTAAACTTTATACTTTACACATTTTTTAGGTAGCGTATTCATTTTTATACTTTTTAATTGCTTATTTTATATTAGTTATACTTGTACTTCCGTTTCTTTGTTATTATTGTAGTCACACTTTTCTTACCTTTATGATAATATCACATATTATGCCGAATATATAAGTAAATAAATTATTTAGTGAAAAAAAACATTTAAATCAGGAAATATGAAGATGAAAAATTCGCGTTATTTTTTATTATTTTTACTGGAGCTTCAATAAGAACATTCAATTGTGATCATATCATTGAATTGCCTGATTCTGATTCGAATAAGAATTTAATTTTAATTTTTTGCTATTGTAAGAAACGTTTGCAGGTTAATAATCAGCACCATTACAGAAAACTGGACAATGAATAGGTTGCATACCGATAATTAATGTCCACCTGATGCAAACATTAAAGACAATTAATATTTCTATTCTTGATACCGAAAATTCATTATGGAATGCTATTATACTGTTTTATTAAAATAATTTAAAACTTTTTCCACTTTTTATAAGACATTAAAGTTTGCCAAAATATATGGAAAAAAATATTAAAATCAAAATGCTTTCAAGACTTTTAGAGTTAAACCATTTTTTTTATTTTTTTCTATCTTGAGATCAATGAGTAAATCCTAATTCAGAAGTGTATGTATGATCTAGATGTCAGGTTTAATTAAAAAAGTTTTATATTTGTTTTCCAATTGACCCTCTGAAATCTTTTCGCCAACCCTTTGGGGTCATGAACCACTGGTTAAGAATTCCTGTGCAAAGAGGCAGGGCTAATGGTTTACTAAACTACTTCAACCCTGATTATTTTTTCACGACGACGCATTTTGATCCTTCCAAAGACTTTATTATATTTAATGTAAAATTCTTTTCTTATCGTAATCTTGAATACTTTACTTGAGGCTCTATGATCTGGGCCAGTGGTTCCCAACTATATTTAAATAAGGACTAAAAAAAAATTCTGTTCATAGTTAAATATCTTTATATATGAGTTACATATTAGGAGGGGGCAGGTCAACACGCTTTTAAAATATCACGGTCAACCGGTTAGTAGCGTAATGAATCAAATAATTAAATTTCCACCCGTATGTTATGGGTTCATTTCTCTACTAGTTAATAAGTCCTTCATCATACACAGGGCACATTTTCCGCTTATAATGATAGAAGGAGGAATAACAACATTCTATGATTTTTTCTTTCAGATTAAAACGTTCTTTGGGTAATAATTCTTATTTTATAATTTCTTCTAACGATAGGTAACTTTATTAATTAATTAATTAAAACATGTACTTTGCTTACACCACCTAAAAATAATATATATAAATATCTCTACATGTTTCGACAGCATTGCTGTCATGTTGCTGTTATATATTCCTGATGATGACAGCATTGCTGTCGACACGTGTTGAGATATTTATGTATTTTTATAAAGCGGTGTAAACAAAGTACATTTTTTAATTAATTAATTAATTATTTTTTAAAAATCGCCATGACAGTAGACACATTTCTTCTTACACGACAATACAATGAAATCTGCACCGGGATTGAGAGATAAGAATCTAATTTCCGCAGGTTAACTCGACCCTGTACCTCAACCTGTATGTATGTACGACTCACTTTGTACCTCAACCTGTATGTATGTATGACTCACTCTGTATCTCAACCTGTATGTATGTATGAGTCACTCTGTATCTCAACCTGTATGTATGTACGACACACTTTGTACCTCAACCTGTTTGTATGTATGACTCACTCTGTATCTCAACCTGTATGTATGTACGACTCAGTCTGTACCTCAACCTGTATGTATGTATGACTCACTCTGTACCTCAACCTGTATGTATATACGACTCACTCTGTACCTTAACATGTTTTTTTCAAAATCCCTCTTATCCTAATAATAGATTCTCGCTGTTGATAAAGATGAATACATATATTGATTGTGTAGACTACATGAAATATTAGATACCTATTAGTTGTATTACATAAATGATATTCTTGATCACAAGGTGTGTGATGAATTAGTGCAAATTATTAACTTAAGTTAAGGCACCGAAGATTATTGATAGTGGTATAATATTTATTTCAAATTCTTCAATATTATAAGTAATGATCACAGAACTTGCTATCGTATTATATTTTTTTCAGTGATAATAATGTTATAATTAATTGAATTACACGATACTGAAACAAGGAAAAAAAAATAAGTTGATACACGACCGAGGCACGAGAAATGAGTGATTTTGATCGAAGCAATCGAGGTTTACATAATTTCTTCTATTAAGTGTTTTCTGCATGTATAATTTTTTTTTAATAAGTGTTTGGCGGGTGTCTGGTAGGTAGGTACTAGTAGATAGCTACAGCACTGTTATTCACCTTTCAACAGGTTCGAAGAAGTAAGGTGACCACGGTAAAATAATTTAAAAAAAATATATTCCATCAATAAGCTAATTAAACGGTTCATATGCAAAATTCTCTTAATACATCTATGTCTACTCAGAATTGATAAGGTAAATACATTTAAAATAATTCCCCATCCAATTTTCCCCTTAGCCTCCATCTCACAAATTTTGGATCTCACAAACGCCCTTAAGGGAGAGATAACACCATCGTTGAGAATCACTGCTCTAGGCTCTATGCTCGGTTCTCTATAAAGGTACATAGAATTAATTTATTAGATTTTGCTGTCCCAGTCTCTTATCGTCTGTGGCGAGCACAGAGTTTTTAATTGGGGTGGCAGTAGGAAAAGCACCGATTTTATTTACTCGTATATTAAAAAAAAACTTACCACGGACGAGGTAAGTTTTCACTGAGAATAGGTGACCTGCCACATCAAATATCCAAATAACTTTTTTATTTATGCATATAATAAGTCAATTAATGGAAGTATAAGATTTACATATTTTATTCGACCGCATAATCGCATTAAATAAAGCCACCATAATATTATAATTTTTTCGTTAGTAAAGTTGTACCAAAAGACAGTACTGATGCAACGTTTGTGATTTGTACCGAAAGACACGACCTTTTTCGACACTAACACAAACGAGTCTTCCCTTGAATGCTCATCACGCACACATATCAATTTTGTGTAGAATACAGTCAACATTTGAATATTAAAAGTGTGCCTAGAACTTGGTCGTATTTTTGAAAGTGTAGATTTATTTCGTGCCAAAATATTATAAATTTTAACATTATTTATATATTTTTACGTGAGTGAGGTAGGATAGGGAGTGCGGATGTCCCTATATGGAATGCAAGCCTTTGCTTATCGTACGGCTACTACATTTTTTCCTAGTTTTTTGGGAAAAATCCAAACCTCTGAAATTACCAAGAGATTTATTATTATTTTATAGTTTTTCTGCATTATTTGGTATCCTCAGCATATGTCTAAACGACGCATCCCGATTTTTTAAAAATATGTAAACCGACGCAGATCCTCGACGTCTAGACAATTCAGCAAACCTTTTTCATATCCCTTTATTTGAATATTGAGACTGGTGTGCTGCTCGTATTCTCCAATTTATTGCCGCCTGCTAAGTTAAGCGTGTCAAGCTGTAAATCTTATTTTGCTTGACTTTTGAAATCCTCAAACCCCCACCTTGCAATGTGAATTCGTTGAATTCTTCCTTCATGGCATAGGATTTATATTAGATCGTTTAAAAGTTTTCAACTACGTTGAGTTGCTTTAAGCGAGAAATTTGGATTTATACCTATTCTTGGGAATCTCTCATTAAAATTGTCTGCATTATATTGCTAGGAAGATAATTTCGGTTTGCGAAGATTAATTATATTTCGTTTACATTTTTATCAACACATTAAATAAAGTCGTCAAAGTCCTTTGTTCCGATTTTGTGTAATTTCGGAGATTTGGAGCTATAATTCGTATACCATTATCCTAATCCATTACTGCATTCCAAATTATCTTATCTGGAATTGTAGCTTTGGCAGATGATCGTCTGATGATGTCGAAGATTCGACCCTATAAGGAGACCCTCTAATGGAGCTAAAACACTAATAAATTCTATTTTTAATCATTGAAGATAATATTAACAACTCTAGAATGAAACATGAAACCGAAAAAACAAAGAAAACGTTTTCTCAGATTCATATTTCATTCTAGAGTTGTTAAAATTAATAATAATAATAATAATTGTATGATTTGTATGGCGCCATTTTTGTGAAAAATCACCTCAAGGGCGCTGTACAAATATTACTTCCTATTCTCTCTCTAATTATGTACAGATAGATACAGAAAAACATACTAACCTGGCAGGCCGCTTGAGATGATCAGTTTTATTAGAAAATTTAAGCTTAGAGAAGATATGATTTTTACAGTTGTTATTTTATCCTCTTTTTCTATTGATATTACATTTATTAAAAGATTGGTAGTACAAAAATAGTTGGTATTTATTTGAAATATTTGGTACTGAAAAATATTCATAAAATGACCTTAAAATGCTTAAGAAGTTTTTTTATAGATATTTCCATTTTTTAAACAACTAGTTATTCAGTGTTGCGGGCTGAGGACGCATTTGCCCATCGATCGGTGTGTGTTTTTTTTTAACTTATTCGATAAGTAGCTTTAGAACCGGCTGCTTCGGCTAAGCAATATTATCTTCAACGATAAAAAATATATCACAATGAGGTTAACAACCTTCAATAAGTCATTCCGCAAAAAAAATATTGAATACTAATAAATTCTTTTATCGTATCACCTATGGACTACTGTAACAGTGCATATGAACCCAAAAACAACTCAACAGATCCAGTCTTCAATGACGAGCCTAAATAGTGTCACATAACTCCACTTATAAGGGATCGCCTTCCTTGACTTGATGCCCTAAATGAATAGAAATCAAGATCTGCTTAACAACCTTCAAAGCACTGCAGGGAAAGGCACCAGCCTATATATCTGAACTATGTATCTGACAAGACCCTGTTTATAGACAGCTTACATTCAGGTCTTAATGCTGTTAACCGATTAGTTGAACCCTCTCGGTCAAATAAACCCGTTAACCATGATCGCGCTTTTCGTATATCCGGCCCGGTCATCTGGAATTGACTTCCCATAAATATTGTTAACATGCAGAATTTTGCAGAGTTCAAGCGGGTCTTAAAAATCAAGCTGTTAAAAAAATACTATCTAATATGAACATATATTCTTCAATCAACAAATTACAGTACATTTTTTTTCTTTTACACCTCCGTAACATTTATTTAGTTGGGGTTTTCTCTCCACGTGTATCCCTATCATTAAATGCCCTTAGTATCGAATGAAAACTATGTACATAATATTACAAAGTATTTATTGGCTTCTTTTTTTATATGAATACCACACAAGAGTCCCAACTGCTCCCAACCATCTGGAGCCAGTGAGACTATGGAATTCCCAATCGGGGATTGTTGTGAGGCTGAAGGTATTGGGGTGGGGAAGAGAAGGGAAGAGGAAGGTGGGGTATACCTGGCTATTCAGATCTGGTCACCAAACACGGCTAAAAGCCATTTCGAGCAACATTTCAATTCTGAATGGTGGTCTTTCACCAGGGCGATACTGATCTACCACTCTGGAACGTGCGCAAATATACTATACATTATTTTTAAATGAATTAATTGTGAAACAACACGAATTAATTAAATAAAATTTATTTGCGCACGCCGGGATTTGAACCTGCGACCTTCGGATTCGTAGTCGAGAGACTTACCCCTCGAACATGGAGGCCGTCCTTTGTTCACTTCGTACGAGTATGTGATTATTTACACCCTCAGCTATACTTAATTATTATGAAGTACGTAAAATGTTAATCGTAATATATCTGTTATATTTTAATTATATTAGGTTAGGTAAGTTGGCGTAAAGCGCGCTTTAAGTGAACATTCACAAAACTGCGCTATAGAAAAAAGTATTATTATTATTGTGAGACGTTGCCATGAATAAAAGATGTATGCTGAAAAGAGAATTAAAACTAAATGCTCATGGCGAGATGTCCGAAAATCTCACAGAATTCAGAATTATATTTATTTTCTTACTAAATAGGTTTTACCGATAATAAATCATTACCCGTCCAAATTTTAAAGGAGTGGGAGTAAATAAAATCATATAAATAAGTCATCACAATGTGGATTCACCACAGTTTGAAATTGGCCTTAAACGCCGAAACAGCTGTCACAATAATAGCAACTAAAAATACTTGCAGAACATAATAATAACATTATTAAAATTGATTTACATTAAATTTAAAAAAAAATAAATGGAGTTCAACGAATTAAACACAAAAACAAATAATAATAAATAAAAGCCCTACAGTGGCGATAGGCAACCCGCTCACTAGGTAGAGAATATATTTTCCACATTTATGCACCTCTAATCCCAGTTGACACAGGAAGAGGGAGAAATGTTCCCTAACACTGTATACAAACATTAACACTGTATACAATACGATATATACGAGTATGGATGTATGGTATACCAAAAGTTTTGTTTAGTTGACGAACAGTTTTTGTTACTTTACCATCAGTTATGAACTCACAGAAAACGACCCTTCTTTTTCTTCTTACCCGTTTATAATTCATAATTATTAATTATAATTAATTATAATTCAATTCAATCCCCGAATTGGAGGAAAAATAAAAATATAACCGATATCGATTCCGACTGAAAAACGGTGTTTAAAACTAATAACTCTGATTTAATTAAACAATTTCCTCAAAAAATTAACCAAAAATACACATACCGTCTCAAATTATTTTTCTGCCAGGACACTTTTTCATTTATTCATTCCATTAAAAATACCGTAACGAAATATTATTCTATCAAAATGAAATTATGAGATTAAGAGTGTGCAAAGCGGCAAATTTCTCGGTAAATAAAAATGTTCTCAGCACAAAATCACGCCCCTGTCCTGTGAATCCCTCGACGTTTCCTTCAGAATCGAGAATGTCTACAGGGTGTACATTGCAGGTGTAGAGTTGGGTTGCTGTATCAAGACGTACTCTAAAAACTTTAACCGGGTATTTCTGAGCTTATGGACTAAAAAATACATGTCATCACTGGACACTCAGTCGAGTAACCGCCCAACCTCTCACCCCAACCCTTACTGTCCTATACCTGGGTATTATTATTTTTTTTATGTTTTTAAGTGAAAAAAAAGCATTCACCGGAGAAGAAAAGGCTATGAACTTTTTTTACACCGAATAAGCACAAGGATCACTAGTTAAATTTTGTATGGAACGTCCTGATACACTCTGTATAGTGAAAAAAACATTGTGAAACCGAACATTTAAATTTTTTAAAAGTTTCTTTCGAAATAAGAGGGTTTTTTTAAAGGAATATTACTTAGAAATCATGGTTATTAGGTCCTCCACACTGGGCACCTAATTCTTGTAAAAATGTTGTGAAATTCTTGTAAAATAAATTTAAAATACGGCTTTCCTACAATACCACGAATGCAATTTTCTATTGTTTTTCATGGGATTCACTTCTAGTTTATTGTCGCTAAATACCATAGTAATATTCATCTTCAATCGAGGATTTCGGGAAATGTTTTCTCAATTAGGAAACATTTTGTGGATTAACATGATGAATTAAATGAAAAGACACTTTAAACGTTTGAATGTTCGTTTAAGGTTTTTGACATGTATAAATTAGTCAATAAAACATGAAAATCGATAGAAATTTTTTGTTTGTTAACTCAGCATAGATTAATATGTTTTGCGATCGGTTTTCAGACAACATCAAACTTTTAGTGAAATTTGGTGACTGGTGTAGAAGGTCATTAAAAAGTAAAAGAAGAGAGTTGGTAAAATCTTCATTATCCTTGTTTTAAAAAAAAAAAGATTTTAAAAAAAGAGATATTTTTTAGATAAGTTACAGGGATAGCCGCTCAACGTAGCGAGAACTGACTCAAGAGATTAATGCTTCTCTTGATGTCATTCCCCCTTACTGCGTTTCAGCAGAGTGTATAAACCATTGACAGATTTTTCCGTTGGTCAAGGGTAGAAAGATTCAATAAACCATGAACAAAGACGAGTACAAAGAGCAGTATTATGGGTAGGTGCATATTTAAATATTTGGGAAAGAAAAATATTTCCGGGCGCTTCCTGTGGGGGAAAATTATATTTTAAGTGTTTTGATCATTGTCCTCTATTCAGAAGGCCTCGTAATAACTTCCGTATTGGGTACCTACTAGCTGAGATTTTCTTTTTATCTTTCCTTCTGATAGCATGCGCCAAGGGCGGACATGTTTTCATTGTAATATTATTAACTCCGCATAGAAAAACTTCTACAGTCCAGGCCTTTATTCTTTCTGTGTTAGAGAGTCCATATATACAAACCATTAACGTATGAAAATAACCCTTTTATTTGACTGAGGAATAGAAAAATAGGATTCGGAAAAAGGTTCCTATACACGAGCCAGTTAATTTTCTATGTTTCGTCGACAGTGAGAAAATACCTTCAATGTGTCAAAAATGTAAAATTTTCAGGAGAAACTAAATTTGATTTTTGTAAGATAAACGGATTGTTTTTAAAACAAAAATAAGCTTTGTAGTTTTAGACGCAAGTTAATTAAATAATACACTTTGTATTCACCACTTTATTAATACACCGATAGCTACATGTTTTGAAAGCGATGCTTTCTTCGTCAGGAATATATAGAATACTAAAAAGAATAATGTCAAGTATAGACAAATGGTAAAAATTAGAAACAATTCTATAAGTATATTATTTAATTCATTTATTAATAATGATGCCACAAAGTGAATACCAAACGTTGAAAGAAATTATAAAATATTTATTTGTTTTTATTTTACAAATATTTAACTAACTTTCGAAAAATCAACTACATGGGAGGTTTTTTCCCATTGACAACGATTTGTTTCCGCGAGCGAAATTGATCTAAAAGCTAATATTGTATTTTTTTTATGCGCGTTTATAATTGTTGAAACCTTTTTTTAACCTGGTTAGACTAAGCATAAATAACACATTAGACATGTTAGAGGTGGTAAAACTAGGAAAAATATCTAACGTCTTAAGTTTGAACCAGCAATAATTTCTTTCAGCTGAGATAAAAATTAGTAAAAACTTTTTCAATTTCAAATTTCTGAGGTCAATGAATCTATTCTCTATAAAAATATTACTGTGCCTATTCTATTTCGTCTGACCCACACATTTTAGGTAAAAAAAATAAAAAAAATGAGGCATGAAATTTTTCTGAAACGAACGCAGTGTCTGCAATCGTGTTTGAAAATACGTAAATGTCACATAACTTATGTTTCCGTGTAATTACGTAGAGAGTATCACCGAGAATTTATCCGATATTTCAAAAACAAGCGTTGTTCAATTGAGCCTGGCCCAGTTTATAATGTGTCCCTTGGCCCTACTATCCACCATAGGGTTTCGTCCTAATGAGCATAAAAACACATATAGCTAAGCTCTCTTCGTGTCAGTTAAATTTTATGGTTAATACATAGTAAAACTTCGAAATAATTCGGAATTGACACGCCTACTCTTATAAAGTGGGGTGTTTTTTATTATTATTATTTTATTAATTGCTTAGTCTTGTCTGATATTGACATTATTGTAGAAAAATATTTCACTGTCAATCATAATAATAATAATAACATATAGGTAATTTCGTCAGGTGATAAAAATAAGATTACCTAAGTGATAATTAAAGGGTAGATAGAAGATGCATTAAAGGAAGACGCCATACTTCGTTCCTCAATAATTGATTCAGGGCGATGATTAGCAGATGACCGCTAGAAGAATATTTTTTTTACTGTGCGATGTTGGGAGAACTTTTTCATAATGTTTTTTTGAGGTTTTTACTACATTAGGCTCAGTGAAAAGTCATCGAGCCTCGATTTTTTTTTAAGTAATGTATTTAACATTATTAAGTTTGATTTAAATTAAAATAAAAAAATAAAAAAATACAGTTCTACGAATTAAACACAAAAACAATTAACAAGTAATTGAGTCCTTTCGTTAAATACTTTTTATTTATATTTCATGGTCTCAATAAGACGGTTTGTAACAATTTTTGACAGAGATTACAATATCAGGAAAAAGTGCAGTATTAAAGACCGGTCAGTGGCTGAGTTGGCATCGCGTTTGGGTCACACCAGGCGTCGTGAGTTCAATTCCTCGGTTGGCTAAGTCCTTCATTTACGACACAAGCAACATCTTCCGCTTACTGTGATGGTAGTAGGAGATTTTCAAATATTGTCAGGTTATTCATAACTAGGGAATATTTCTCTTTCTTTAAAAAAAAAAATAATAAAAAAAAAATAAAAAAAATGGTACAATATAAGTAATAGAAAATATAACAAAGCTAAGGGGGGGTCGTGGGGACAGTTTTGCGGCTATTTTGTGTCAACGCAGAATCGGTAAACAGTTGAACCGCTCTGTTAATCGACGTTTTCTGATAGCAGAAGTTCTGGATTTTGAGGCATAAAGTTGTAGATGAGATCCTTAGGTGCCATCATTCTCAAAATTTACCAATTTTTATTGGTGATGAATTCTACGAAATATTTTCTTGTCTGGTACCATTTTCAAGAAGCATATAATCTTCCACGAAATACTGTAAGTCTTTCTGTAAAACGGATGGTGCAAAACATTGAAATAATGAAATATTCGTATAATTGTATAATCACGTCATTGTTTTTTTATATATGCATATACCTATCAAAACCTTTTTTTATATATTGGAATTTCATTGAATATAATGTTTTAACCAAATTAAATAGCTAACTACGTGATATCATAAGAGTTCCTGATTTTTTCGAAGAGTGGATATTTCAGGTAAAACACCATCATTCTTCGACTAAAATATCAAAGATTGTTAAACTGTATTAACTGAGTCAATTATTTTTTTTTTTTAATAAATTTTTTTTTTTATAAACTACGAATATATTTTATTTTTCGCCAAGCTAAGCGAAACCGGTTGGTTTTATTTAATATGATGTCAAACCACAAAGTGATTGCTTCTCATGAAAATACTATTAACTTTAAGTCATTTTAAGAATTATTTCAGTTTCGGATATGTAATGAGGTCATATAACCTCTTTACACCTACAAGAGACCAATCATATTTTTATTTTAAAAACAAATAGACATGGTAAAAGCTTCTAAACCCAATTAGAACGATTGTCAGGTTTTCCAGATAAACTAATTATGCTAATTGGCTTGGTAAGCGAAGTTTCAAACCAGTGGAAAGGATGAACAAATCCGCTTGTACCAAGTAATATAATGTTTAAGTAGATAAGTACATAATATCAAATTACGCATTGTTTTGATCCCCCCGCCCGTGCTGTGATTGGATCAGATCCGTGAAATTCATCACTTTAATGTAAACGTATACAACCCTTAACACTGCTAATTAACCTAATAGGCCACTGTTTGCTAATTCCATACATGTCGATAATGAGACACTAATTGTCTGCGGATAATCACGCTCTTGTGGCCTCGACTAAACTAAAATAGTAGTTTATTAGTATAGGACGAAGTTGTGAGATAACGAAACAATAAACAAATCAGAAGGACAATATGAGGTGGCTACGTGTGATGGGATTCTTTGTTTATTTGTTTTTTTTTTAAATTATTATTGAAGGACAGTTGATCCCTCGCACAGTTGATCCCCTAAATGATTATTTCTGCCGTACGTCCTCATTTGTAAAGTAATCACGCGGAGAGGATATGCGACCGTATATCCAATATATCCAGTATATCCGATTTACATATTTCTGCAGGCGTCTTGAGTGGAAATCCGCTACATAAAATATAAAATGAAGAAGAGGAAGTTCTGTGAAATAAAAATGTATGAGGGGTGGGTAGGAATCTGGGGGTCAATGTGTCCAGAAGTGACTGATTTATGAATTCATCCCTCCCATTGCGATGCACAGCGATGGCTTGAGAGAGTCAGGCTGGAGAGGTAAAAAGGTCTCCATCAACCAGTCTCTCCCGATTCGGCTCGCCACGCGGTAAGTGGGTAGGTGCATCCGCCGCCAACACCTAGATAAACCTCACCACATAAATTCAGGCACCAAACGCAGCGAACCACTTGGAGTGACCTAGGTATGGGAGGCGTGTTGGTTATCCAAATGATTCCCGGGCCTCCGCCTCCCAAATTGTGAATAGATATAGCGCATTTCCCTAAACATACTGCATATGTAAGTAGATACGAGTATATCGTATTTTGTTATTTGACCGTTTACCCTAACTGCATACTCTTCCAGGAATTCGGCATTATTGTTAGTAAAAATATTTTGTACAGCGGATTTCCACTTAATAGTACAACAGAAATAATTCTGTAGGGGATCAACTGATCGAAAGATCAACTGTTCGGGGAATAAACTGTCCAGGGGATCAACTGTCCAAAGGGTCAACTGTCCGGGGGATCAATTGTCAATGAGGAAACTGTCGGGGGGCCAACTGCCAGGGGATCAACTGATTAAGAGATCAACTGTCCGAGGGTTGACCCGTGCTGATATATCGTGTATATATGTTTTCACTTATTTAACTCTTGCCAGCTATTGAACCTTTTAGAGTAGTTCTATACAATAGCTTCTTAAATGGACCCAAAAATTTCATCGCAAAAAAAAAAGTTCATCAAAAATTCACTATCAAATAATATATCGGGAAATGTGTAAGTACTTATTTAAATCTTGCTTTACATAATTAATCATTTTTGGAAATATAATTTCCTCGGCAGCTGTCCACAGCAGAGACGTGGCGTATAATTTTCCGAGTTTTGTGATATTCAGATAGACCGTTAGAAAAGGTTTTTTGTGTTAATCTATCTTGACCCCCGATGATTTTCTTCGAAAATTTTTTTCAAAAATCTTTTTATTATTATATTATGCATTAAGTACAAAAATATCGGGGGTATGATAAAATTACATAGCGTTTTGTCTTTTCATGTGAATACCTCACGAAAGCCCCAATTTCCAGGAGCCATGGAGACTATGGCACCCCTAATTGGATTGTTCTATTAGACTGACTGGAGTGGGAGGGAAAAAAACTAGGAAAATGACAGTCGGGATGAGCCTGGCTATACAAGGTATTTTGTTGTGTAAATACTACCTGTAGAATACCTTTTAAGTAGGAAATAAACGCATGTAAATAAAAAATAAGCAATCAAAAAAAGTTAAATTATCGTAACAACGTGTTTAAACTTGATCATGATGAAAATGCATGATCGATGATGAAAACAACATTTCCCATTAAATCCATCCTTTCTCACTTCTAAATCACCATCACGTGCCAGCTAAACGAATTTCCTTGTTAACCCTCTCATGACTTACCTTTCTGGGGCGTGCCGATTTTTAATATTCGTGTTACGCCCATACTCGTGCATAGCTAACACGCTTTCATTTCGACCATGTTCGTGATGAGGTACAAAGTAAATTAATATAAAGCAAGTTTGTCAATGGTAGTTGAAAGATTAAAAATATAGGTGTTTCATTGGACGGAAATGAGGGGTGATGATCTTTAACAGTGAGCACGTCAAAAATTGGAATAGTAAAATGAGGTGCTGAGATTTATAAGTTGTATAACAGGTGTGCTCGATGTCAAGCAAAGTAAATTATTTTTCTGTGTAACGTAATTAGATATAATGAACATAAATTAAAAACTTTTTTTTATTTTTTTGAAAGAAAGACACATTACAAGGCTACGGAAAACCTGACTATATTTGAATTTAGCTAGCGGAGGATTGAACCGAGAACCCGGAGAAACCCGGAGAACCCGAGAAGAAACCCGAGAACCCGAGAACCTGAGAACCCGAGAACCCAGAACTCCGAGAATATCCTGAGAACCCGGAGAACCCGAGAGAACCTGAGAACCCGAGAACCCGAGAACCTGAGAACCCGAGAAACCCGGAGTAGAACCCGGAGAACTAGCTGAGAACCCGAGAACCGGAAGGAATGGAGAAACCAGAGGAGAACCCGAGAACCTGAGAACCCGAGAACCCGAGAACCCGAGAACCCGAGAACCAGAGAACCCAAGAACCCGAGAACCCGAAAACCCGAGAAACCGAGAAACCAAGAACCCGAGAACCCGAGAACCCGAGAACCCGAGAACCCGAGAACCCGAGAACCCGAGAACCCGAGAACCCGAGAACCCGAGAACCCGAGAACCGGAGAACCGGAGAACCTGAGAACCGGAGAACCCGAGAACCCGAGAACCCGAGAACCCAGGAATCCGAGAACCCGAGAACCCGAGAACCCGAGAACCCGAGAACCCGAGAACCCGAGAACCCGAGAACCCGAGAACCCGAGAACCCGAGAACCCGGAAACCCGAGAACCCGAGAACCAGAAAACCCTAAAAAATCGTGAAGAAAGTTATAATTTTAATCTTAGAACGCATAGTATGACATACTAGTATGTTGTAATTTTGACTCTAAATACGGCCAACCCACGAAAATATTATTTTTTTCTTATTTTATGTCTCGATACATGATAACAATCATAATAATAATAATTATAATACTTGGACGATTTATATAGCGCCGTTTTTGTGGAAAATCACCTCAAGGTCCCATGAGTTATAAAACTCATTTTTGAGTTATAAAACTCATTTTGCGACAAGAAAAAATGTTGCATTCCACAAATGATACAAAACTGAAGTAGAAATAATACAACAACACAAGTGATACAAAACTGAAATAGAAATAACACAACAACACTAAACAACAGACAAAGATATACAGTAATAATGCATATTCAAAATGTTGTCGAAAAGTACAAGTTCAACATAAAAGTTCAGGAAACCAAAGTGGCTATTCACAAAAAATAAAATAAAAATAGCAAAATTTTGTAGAAAAGTATACATAGGTGTAAACAATAAAGTAGCAAAGTGGTAGAAGAAAAGGTTACGTTTCTTCACGTTTACATAATACTTCGGAGTTCAATCTATGCAGTAAGTTGGTTAAGCGCGAAGACACACCCAACGGTTATGCTGGCCGGTTTTCGACGGTCATGCCAATTTGTATGGCAATACTCGTATACGGTGCACTCACATCGCCCAGGCCCGGGACTAATTGTCATACCGGCAAAACCGGTGCATATCTTCGCGCTTAGACTGATTTAGTTCAGACGTATCTTAAAAAGGACCTCAAAATTCTTTCTTCCTTCTTAACTAAACACATTTTCTCTCAACGGCGTTGGAGACTCAGAGCTTGATGAAAGTGATCTACAGAGTCTATTGCTGATTGCTCGCAAATACGACTTTTATTATTGAAACCAGATCATGATATCAAATGGGTGTTTGGTAATTATCAAAAAAGCTTTATATAGTTTGTAGTTGTCGGATAAAAATAGCAATAATAAAATTTATGTACATAATTTTACCAATGTTAGATCATTATTCATAAACTCTAAATAAAACTTTTTTAAAGATATAAATTCTTAGGTTTTATAATACGATAACAAAAACGTATTCACTTCTGAGACTTTTCGAAAACAAGAATGTTTACCTTGCAAAACATTTAATTAATTGGCTTAGTTAAAACTTATAAGTTGTACTCGTACGTTAAATGTTGTGTTGTTACATTGTATAATGTTATTAGATTGATATCATTATCGAGAGCGGAAGAAATTTTCGTTGGTTAGGAATGAATTCCAGGATGGAAGAAACAAGAAATCGTGTTAAGAGGGCTCAGAATGGAAAACCTATGTAGTTGGTACTTAATAAGCAAGGCGTGATGAAAAATGTTGATATGGGGACTGCTCTTTCCCACTTTTAACCTCACTCATATAACATAATCACAATTTCTTTAGATGCTGAATACTTAGGATACGCAGATGATAAAACATTTACTCACTTATCAAATCAATCTAAGACTGTATCAAAAATCAAGAAGACCTCAATTATATTTTTGTTTACTGCGATTTGAACAAATTGGTTATAAATTGACGGCCTCCATGGTCGAGGGGTAAGGCTCTTGACCACGAATCCGAAGGTCGCGGGTTCAAATCCCGACGTGCGCAAGTAAATTTTATTTTAATTAATTTATGCTGTTTCACAATTTATTCATTTAAAAATAATATGTAATATATTTGCGCACGTTCCAGAGTGGAAAATACTCTCATTATCGCCCTGGGGAAAGACCATCATTCAGAATTGAAACGTTGCTTGAAATGGCTTTTAGCCGTGTTTGGTGATCAGATCTGAATAAGGTATTTCTCCACCTTCCTCTTCCCCTTCTCCTTTCCTCCCCAATACCTTCAGCCTCGATTGGGGATGCCATAGTTTCACTGGCTCCAGACGGTTGGGATCAGTTGGGACTCTATGGGGTATTCATATTTAAAAAAAAATCGAAATGCAATAATTTACATTTACACGCAACAAAAACAAAATTTCCTTTGAGTTTACCTTAAACGACACTCGTATCAATAAATAAAATTTGTCAGAGACCTTGCAGTAATACGTGATCTTAAAATAAACTTTGTCGATCATACTAACGAACTTATCAACAAAGACAATAAAATGCTGGGATTCATAATTCGCATTTCCAATACCCTTCCACAGCATAAAGACTCTACTCTCTTTACACCGCATGTATCCACTCCCACTTAGAACACTGCACACCATCTGGACACCTTTCTACCAAGCCCACATTAATCGAATTCAAAGAAAATATTTTAATCACATAAATTACAAATTAAGTTTAATATTTTAAAAATTACACCGAATCCAGTAAATTCCACAACTTTACGTCCCTTCAAACACGAAATTTATTTTTTGATCAAATCCTTTTATGTAAAATTCTTAATCATTGCCTGTACTCACTTGAGCTCATCAATTTTATAAAATTCGGTAAATAGGTCTTGACCTTCCCGACAAACCGACATTTTTTTAATTTGCCCGTATGCAGAACTAACCTTAAGAAAAATTCTCCATACCCTCAATAATAACCTTTAGAAATATCCAACTGAAGTAATACGTGCGATCACAAATTAATGCACAGCGTATTGTATTACGTATTAAGAGGATCTCATATCCTCATCTTATCTTCCCCTTCCTACTCCTCTTCGTTAGTTTAATGTAAAATAAAACTCCTGTCTCTAAATAACTTTAGCACAAAACACTTTTTTTGGCTAAACCTTGTTTTTTTCCACCAATGTATATATTTTTCTTTTTTAAAAATGCCGTTTGTCTCTTAAGAATGAATAAACATTACGTCAGCCCCTTTAACAAAGTTCACCGGGGCTGTCAATGAGTGTTTAATGACGTGTCCTGTTTGCACAGCGATGCTCCCCTGATTTCTGATATATATGAATCTGTAGTTCGGCCTCCTCTTTCCACGGCCCTTAACTCGTCATGCTTTCCACTTGGAGTAACTGGCTGTATCCTGCTGGATATTAGCTTTTACCGTGATTTTGTATCCTTATTGAAAAGGTGCTTGAGTAGTTTAGGGTTTGGGTCTATGACCACTATGGAATCTTTCTCGTATTCATTAGATCAAGGGAATCTGTCCCATTTTTTCCAAGGCAATCATCCCAATAGAATAAATTCAACGGCACACCTTCCTAAAGTCAAAATGTTGCCATTTTATGCGAGAATTTGATTTATTTTGCAAAACAGTACTATACAACAAAAGCGATAAAAAAAAATCACAAAAAATACAGGAACATCATTATATAAGAATAATATAGATTATCAGATCTGTAAAAATAGTTTAAAGTAGGTACACAATACAGTTATGACATAATTGCTAGTTTGTGCTTCAATTCATTGTAGGTCAAGTAGATAATATCCATATTGATCTGCGGAAATACAAAAAACAGAAGACTTCTATGCTTTAACTATTGTTTCACGCCTTTGAAATCACTTATCCTTAACCACTTTATCCTTAATCTCGTTCTGCTTGATAACAACAAACCTAAACCCTTTCATATAGAAAGAAAGGGCCTAATATTAAATTTACTTGAACAATTAGAAATTAACAAACGAACGAATGATCCTAATATAACATTCATTAATAAAGTAAGGAAAATATAACAATAATATTATATTGTAACAAGAACAAGTTATATTGACGAATTTATAAGTTCTTTTTTTTTTTTAAATACGAATATTCATTGGGTTATAAGTATCACATTGAACATGTATGTAATGTTTTTAATTTTTTTAAGTCCAAGAATTAATACACTTTTAACAATTATAATTTATAGTTCCAGACGGGGGAAGTTCGCGTTATTTTTTTGGAAAAAGTGGTGTTATTTTTTTATTTGAAATTCGCGTTATTTTGGTAAAATTAGGGTTATTTTTCCGCAAAAATGGTGGTATTGTAATTATTAAATACGTATTTTTTGAAGAAAAAAAATATTGCCACGGCCGAGAATCGAACTACAATCAACTGCTTGGAAATCGACTATGTTGATCATTCACCACTAATTATTTTAAAAACTGCGGCATAAATTCAATACATGAACTAAAAATAAAAAGAATTATGTATTTTTTTAATTGAATTTCAGAAATAGAATGTTATGTGCTACGTTACTCACATCAAAACCGTAATTATTTAAAGATTTTTTTATTTTTTATTAAAATGATTTATTTTTTTTTTATTGAAAAACCTTTGTAACATTTTTCCACTTATTTATTTTCGACCGGACCGGTTTCACCCTATCACGGGCATCCCCAGACTGGTACAATGCGTACTTATTTCGTTTAATAATGTGTATAATGTCAAGTATACAAAACATTAATAGAAAATTATGTATTACTGATAATAAAATAGTTATGACCCCTAACTCTGTTTTTCGTTATTTACTTCATTTGCTTATTTAACAATATTTTATTTTCCTTTAAACGTCCGCAACGACACAATATTAAATATGTATGATCCAGTATTTAAATAAACTATGTATATCTAGTATTATTCTTATATCAAAACACTACAACACATTTAAATAAATCAATACATTGTCAGTTAAATACGAGTAAACACATTATAAATGTGAAAACCTCACAGAATTCAGAATTTTGATTGTTTTCTTACTAAATCGGTTTTATCGATAATAAATCATTATCCGACCAAATTTAAAAGGAGTGGGAGTAAATTAAATCATATAAATAAGTCGTCACAATGTGTATTAACCACAGTTTGAAAATGGCTTTTATCGCCGAAACAGCTGTCACAATAATAAAAATCTAAAAATACTTGCAGAACTTAATAATAACATTATTAAATATGATTTAAAATAAATTTAAAAAAAAAAATTTCCCTCACCACCTTTTTGCATCTTCATAATTTCCTAGCGATTTTCATACTACCATGATACCAACTAGTTTAACCCATTGTGAATATGAATAGGTAAATGTATATATACATGCTTCATTTAATGTTGTACGTACAATATAATATGATTAATTAACTTCGTTTGGTCCTCATTAATTACATTAATCCCTTTCTTAACAATAGCGTAGTCTGGTGTTAACTTAGATCCTAAATACCCCAGAATGATAACTATACAAATACAAAATTTTACAGGAGTGACTAAAAATTTTTTTGTTGTTAAATATGATTTTACCACTTAAAAGGTGAATGAAAGATGATGAGTTAAGGTAATAAAAGTATTTTGCAAATATTTTATTTTTATTTTTTAATAATTAAATCAAGTGTGTTCTCTATCTTGTTTTCAGTATCATTTTCTAATATTGTATTTTTTTCTTATATCTTAAAATAAATTCATTGTTACAAGTAAAAATATTTTTTCATTCTCCTACTGTTGGAAATGGTAGAGGGGGGTTTTGTTCATAATCAAACCAGATACATTCAACTGATATATCATTTCGAGCCAAAACCGTTCTATTTTATAAATCTTTGTAATATTTATCCGCTTTTGAAAACATTCGTTTTTTTTTCCAGAGGGGACCTTTTCCATCGTCTTGGTATAAAAAAATCTCACTTGGGACATGTGTCTATTTGGAGACTAAAATGATATGTTGAAATATGTAAATAGTATTCTTATTCAATATAGGATTTTATACATAGGTTAGGCTTTCGCACTTTTGACATCCTTTATTAGTCTTCCTCACGAAGGACACTAACTTCTTCCTCACTTTCTTAGATGTACCCAGAGCCACTATCTTTCATATTTTTTAACATATCTTCACTTTAACTGGACAAATTGAAGGCACTTTCAAACTTGTAGTTGACAGAAATACGTCCAAATGTATGAATTAGAATGAGAACTAGATAAGAGTGGTTTATATATCTTTCTCATTCTCAGTGAACATTGATTTTATCTGAAATTAATACCATTATTTCCATTTTGTGACAAAAGTAGAAATGCGTTATATCGCATTTTTATGCTCATCGATGATTTTTCTTAAAACGAAATGATCGAAAAAAAGTTTTCGATTTTTTGGTTTATCTCTTGTTTTCATTCTCAGGTCTTCATGTTTCTTCCATTACAATAGATATTTAAATAAAACGTTATTAAATTATGACAGTTAAAATCACGACAAAGCTCCTTTTTAATTCATTTAATACTCTATAGTAAAAAGAGGCGATAAGCAGAACTTTTAACAATAATTTTAATAATGAAACCATATATATATATATATATATATCGTATTTTGATTGGTCTAGACATTTTGGTCCCTATAACCCTTCACACCAACCTCGGCGGCCCAGTGATCAGACATGACCCCTGTGAAGATGGTAGGATAGTGGAGAAGAGACTTTTGAAGAACCCTGTGGACTATGTAACTCACTCCAGCCAACAGAACCACAAGAGAATGGGAGATCAGCGTCGAAAGAAACCCTCCCTTTCACTGGTATCGCTCGCATTGGGAGTGGCACAGTGAACATTGCGGGAAGCCAAGCTCTTACAAAGGATAAATAATAAAGCCACTACCTGTTCCAGGCAGGGACATGGGGTTATTCTACTCCTTATGGGAAAGGTGTACCAGTACAGACGAAAAACAGTACAATTCTAGCCAGTCAGATAACTCCGTAAAAATATTAGAAAATTCTAATTTTATTCCTGGAAGAAAAACAAATAAATAAAGGCAGAGATGTTCATAAAATTATAACCTGTTTATGTTGTAGTACAAGTACATAACATAGATACACTAATACAATAGAAACACAGCTAACTAAGTATTTGAATAAAAACGAAAAAAAAAAAGTTACATAGCATAAATTCAATTCAAATTGCCAAGGATACTAGTCTCTGCAGAAGCAGCACACCTAGCACCTGAAACTATTTGTCAGTTGAAAATGACGCCCTTCTTTGTGTCTGTTTTTCTGCTAACCGGAAAGCTTGGAAGCGCGTCTATCTATTAATTAATAATTAAGTCACTCACCAATGATTAACAGGAATAAATTTAATTGCATGACGGCTATAAAAACTTATGACTAAATTTACACAGTATATACCAGAGATAACAAATAAAATTAATTGAATACGGAACAAGGAGAGATCATCGAATCTAGCCGAACAACAGGGCGGAATTATTCCATTAGGGAAAACCGACGACTATGTAGGATATGTAGATGTCACTGCTGTCGCCGTGCTTCAGGTGTTTGAAGGCTATCGAAATAGTAAATCTTAGTGGCCAGTTCAGCAGGTAAAGGCTTGGAGCTACTATAACTACGAGTATGTTGGTAAATTACAATTTACTGTCATTCTGTAACTTTCGTTAGATTAAGTCTGTTTCGATAGCTCTGAAAGAATCCCAAATTCTGGACTAGCGGCGAAGTTAATCTGGAGAAGCAGATGAGAAAAAAGAGGTGAAGGAAGGACTGCAAAAAAACACAGGAGGATGCCACGGAAATTGACATAGGCCTACCTTTATTCGTGAATATCCTCTCTTAGCACTTAAATTTACGTCACTGTAACTTCACTAATCCAAAATTGGCCAGCTGCTCTGATATCACGGCAGTGAACTCCCTTGTCATCCCGCGACGAGTCTTAGATCAAACTGCACTGGCACTATCTCCTTCCAGTGACATTAGGGATCGGTTCGGGGGGTGGAGGGAGTTTGGTAGATAATAATTAAGCATTTAAGATGCCAAATCAAAGTCATTAAAAACAATATTTTAATACACACTCCAATTGGTTGGATAAAGATAAAAAGATCGTTTAAATGAAATAGTTATAGGTAATCTGGAAACATTAACAAATGGAAACATATTTAATGTAACTTCATTTATAATAATGAACATATTTCCTTTTGTCATGCATTGATACTCGAGGCATTAGACATTCATGTACTAGTTACACTTTAACTACTCACAACAGTGACGAGAGAATTTGATCACGGGACCCATCTGGTCCTTAAAACGGTATCAGTAACAAAGTGGAGCTTCAATGTATCATCCACTATCCGGAAATTGTTTTACCGTTCTTTGAACAATTCCAATCTAAATTTGCCTTCATGTTGATCGCTGTAAGTAAGTTTTCGTTTGAACACTTATTTTTATAAGTAACTAGCTGATGTGTTCCCGGCCTTGCTCGGGATTTTTCACTCGTCATTAGGGTGCCATAATTGATTTGACAGTGAAAGTAACTATCTCCAAATAAAGAAACAGTCATTTGAATATTTTATTTCATTAGAAACGTTTATTTTTTCAAAATACATTTAAATCATAAAGTTCTTAAGTAGGTACAATATTCTACTTAAAAAAACCTTCTTCTTTTGTATATGCAATCTGTGGCTAACCAGAGTGTTATATCTATGGACTAACCTAAAAAAACATGGGGGGTTCAATGATTCTCATACTAATTTTAAAACGTTATGGCTACAGTTTTACATATTGGATTTCATTCAAACTACTTTCTAAACATTAGCCCAATAATAACAAACTGTGCTATTTTAGCGAAACCGGTAAATTTTCCAGAACATCGAGGACAAACAAACAAACTTACATTGATTTTTATATATAAAGTAATACAAACCAAAGTCAAAAACTAATTATCAACAGTTTTTGAATAAAATTAATATATATAAATATAGCCACCTTAATCAGTAAATTACCTATGCCCTTTTTAACAATTTTACACAAGAAATAAAAAAAATAATTAAATTTTAAGAAGCTCTTTGGAACTACATAAAGGTATACAAATATTTTTTTGTTATAAGATAAACTAAAAGTTTTATTAAAATTTAAACTGTTTTTATTTAAAGTATGAAGATTTCCAAGATTCAACCGAAGATCAAATTTATAATGAAAAGTGAACAAATGCTATCCTTAACATTAAGTTTTTTTGAAACGTTTAACATTTGTAATCATTGAAAATAATATTATCATGTAGCATCATCATAATATTATCTCAAATGAAATATGAAACAGAAACGGTCGCATCTTGGACTCGAACCCGGGATCTCTCGGTCTATCCGGGACCTGCGCTCTAACCAATTGATCTAATGCCACACCATTGATATCATACTTCAATTTAAGGACTGTCAATATCATCTGCAACTAATTCCCATATATTTTTACTGCTATCTTTCTATATTGGCTGCAAAATTCTATCCGATTTTTTTAGCAATCTAGATAGTGTCTCGAATATTATACCTATCCTTTTTTAATTATATAGGACATCTATTGACTCTTTCATAGTATTATTTTCTTTTTTTATTAATTTTATTTATTTTTTCTTCACGATGTTTAGATAACTTATAATTACTATCATGCGGATTTGAGTTTTTCGTAAGTACATGTATTTAAAAAAATATATCTAAAATGTGGCATTCGCCTTACAATTTATGGAAAAATATACAATTTTTAATTATTAGTTATTTTTATTGAGATTCAAAAACCTCATTGTAATATTTAATCATTGTAGAAAATAATATTAACATAACCTAAATGAAACATGAAACCGGAAAAAACAACAGAAAATAAAAAGATTTCTGTCGCATCTGGGACTCGAACCCATGACCTCTGCCTATCCGGGGCAACCGCTTTACCAACATAGCTAATGAGACCAGTTCAATTTATGTCATCTTCATCGATATCATATCTCAAAAAATTATTTTGTCAATATTATTCTCCATTTTTTTAAGAGGTTCTGGGTTCGAGTCCAGATGCGGCTAAAATCTTTTTATTTTTTGGTGTCTTTTCCGGTTTCATGTTTCATTTAGATTTTGTTAATGATGAAACGTGAAAAAATAGATTAACGTAATTTACTAATTAAGGAGAAGATCTTTTAAATAGCCCATATTATTTGTATGAATCCACACCAGAAAACCACTTATATGCAATCCTTCAAACTATTCGTTTTTCTATGGATGCAAACGATTTTCATATTTTTACTTTATAACGCTTTGTATTCTTGTATAAAATAATTGTTTTCCCTGAATTTGGGTTTCCATTTTATTTCCAATTAATGCTTAAAGGGAATACGGTGCTTGCGGTGAACTTTAAAGAAACTGTGCTACATAAATGAGCTCTCATTAATAGGGGTGAAGTAAAGTAGATATATTTGAGTTGGGAGTAAATAAAATATATTCGCGAAATATAATCAAAAACATTCAGGGCTTCAACTTTACAAAGTGGAGTATCAGAGGTTTGTTTTTCATCGAGGTAATTTAGTAAGTTTAAATGTGGAAAATCCGAAGTTAGCTGTTTACCTGTTAAGATTCACCGGTAACTAATTATGAATAACACAACAGTTTGATTGATGAAACAAAGAGGGACAAGGGCGTACTGAATAATTATAAAACCTTTTTTTAAATCAATTTTTTTAACCAATTATTGGTAAAATTTATTCTAATTAGAAATTATTAATAATGGTGCTATTCCCGTGCCGAGGCTAGAACCCACATTACAGTTGTAATAATATATATCGTCGGTATACTAGTAAAAACGTTAACCTGCCAATTCTAGTTGTTCCGTATTGGGAACCAAATGACGGTTCTCATAATACACGTTCTATCTCCCTTTCTCCTAAGGTCAGATGTGTGTTTTAAAAAGTGAGAACACTAGATCTCAGTTGTTTTAAAAATAGAGAATTTAATTTTTTTACCAATATTAAACTTCTTTATCACATTCAATAATATTATAATGCAAAAACCAGTAAATACAAAAATATTCGCGTTGATTCATTGATTTTTTTTTTGTGATCTGTAACTTTTGTCCGATTATAATACATGTTAACTGATTTAACAGTAATTTTTTATTAAATAATAATAGACATTTTTTTAATTTACAACAACTTTGTGTGTTTTGCCAGTTTGTAGAGCGTAAAGAGCTTCATAATAATTTATTATTAAGTCTAAACGTCAAATCTCCGACTTTTTGCCACTATGCACGATATGGATCTATAGATTGTATATGAATTCAAATATAATGTATTTTTAAAGCATGTTTTGAGGGTTTACAAAATAAGAAAACGAGTTTGGAAAGTAACGGTGGAATTATTAAATTATTCTAATCGAATTACTAATAGTCCCAGCCATTTCTTTCAAAGTAAGGTTTTCTCTTTAAAAGAAGTTGCTGAGAAAATCTTCGGTGTGAAATGTCAAATATTGAATTAGATTTTTTTCTATGTTCTTCATGAATATCTTGTACCATTCATATTGCCGGGTTTTTAATGTGCTACATGTGCCTCTTTAAAGAGTCCTGACTACAAGGAGATAGTGATACTACGACATTCCCCACTGGGGTGTGTTATTTATTTATTTATTTTACATATTTTAACATTAAAATGATTATGTGTACAGAAAGAAGAAAAAAAAGCTTACAAAAAAATAACATGATACATAGTTGGTATATAAGTGTAACATATTTATAATATATATGTATGTATAATAATGTATAAGTGCATGACACAGAGAAGTTATAAAGGGAAAGGTTTTTAATTTGTAGATACTACTTTTTTTAATAAAAATAGTAATAGCCTGATCTACATGATACATAATACACAAGTGCGTAATATATAATATGAGTGCATGACATTATGAAAAAAAAATCGGATGATGTGAACAAGTTTTTAGATTTTTTATAAGTACAAAGATAATATATATAAAAAAAAATTGATTTGAAAACAATAGCTTTTATGCGATGCTTTTATAATTGTTGCAACATAAAAATATCGTTCAGGTATCTTTGTATGAGGCTGAAGGGAGTGTAGGGAGGGGGGAAGCGTAAGGTAAGACAGACTTGAAAATAAAATCGAATTATTTATTGTGTTTGGTGAAAATAAATTGTGTATATCAGATCTCTCTACGTAACGCATCCAGCGTTTTATTTGTTTTTTTTTTAAATTCTTTATTGTAGTTGTGATTTTTGAACGACAGTGGGATTTTGTTGTAGAGTTTAGTACCATTATATAAGAAGCTTTTTGGTACAAATGTTGTTTTTGTGGTTGCTCGTTCGGTGTGTTTTAAGAGTTGGGAATTAGGAGAATGAAAAAATAATTCAAGTTTTTCTGCACAGTTTTTTCACCAGCCAATAGTAATTAGTGATTATCAGATTGAGGTTCAATTGTGTTCTTTAAAGCATTTAAAAGTAAATGAAGTTATTTCTTTAACAGGTTCCACGGGTAACAGCAAAACAAGAATAAGAATGAAATATCCTCTTAAGCTGATTCGAGTTCTTTCCATCAATTGAAACAAGCTTAAACTGGAGATTAAAGATAATGTAATCAGGAAACTTCCAGGAAGGAATACTTACTTAGGTCTGTAACCTGAACTTGTTTCGGGCACGTTTTATGGATCTAAATGTTATTTCTTTAAATTTAAAACAATATTTCAAATGAAGTCTGGTTAGTAGCGGAGTAGTCCAAAGCTTTGGGAGTATCCACCCAGGCGCATTGCGGGTTTGATCAATAGGGCATGAGCCCAGTATGGGGGTCAAGAGGACTAAAAAAAAGAAATATTTACAAGTACAAACATTTTGTTTCTAATTAATTTAAAATCCTCCGCTCCATTTGTCGCTTATAATTATGGAAGTAGGAGAAAATCACAAATTATTATTCATAATGCTGAAATGTGTATCTTTCTTTTAAATTTTTTTTTTTTTTAACTTAAAAGAAATACACTTTTATTTTGCATAGTATGTCAACTAGTTTCGATTCTGTTGAATCTTCATTGGGACTGAAAAATATACTAATGACTTTTTTAAAACTTTTTTAACAAAAAATGAGACCAAATATCCCCACAAACTACTTTTTATCATTCGAAAGCGTATAATAAGTTTATAGTTTCAGTATATAAAATAAAAACATGCGTATCAAACTTTAATCGTTAAAACAAAAAGGTTTCACTATTATCTCATTACAAAATCTTTCTACTAATATTTATAAAAAATCAAACATAAATAACAACAATAAATCTCACATAAAATAATCTCTCGTTTTGAGAGTTTTATCCACTATCCATGGATTCCTACCCGGACACACGATCGGCGATCGCCTTCACCATGTTCGACCCGCATCATCCCCAACCGTGAGCTGTATCTTGGTTATTCCCATTTCATTGTGTTGTAATTCTATTTCAAGTCACATTTAACTATGCCCGTTCGAAGAGAATATTCCAGAGAGAATCAGAGAATTTACCCGTAACATTATTTGTGATATTTAGGTTAGCCTGTTCCCCTTGTGTAATCTTACTATGTCTGTGCCCTTTTACCGAGTAAACTACTGAGTTTTGAAAGCATCTGAGTGTTTTAATTGATAAAGTCTCGAGTCACAATTCCCAACTATAAGACCGCCCGTCGATTCACGACCCTGCAGAAGAGCTCCGAGGCCTGCCGATGCTGAGCTAGTCGTAGGTCCCGAGCCGAGCACCCTGGAAGAAACCTCTCTCAGGGTAAGCACACACACACACACACACTCTCCCCGTAAATTCACCTTCCAAACCTTCCTCCTCTCCTTCTCCCGCATTCCCGCAGTTCCCCGCCAAATCCGTAAGTTAACAGTACATTTGTTACTTAATTTTATTACTTTGCTACCGGTTTCGACACATCCGTGTCATTCACTGGCGTTCTTAAAACTAACTTAAATTAAACACACATACATTTTCTTCCCCTTGAAAATTAAACAAGTACAAAAATAATTAGACGTTATTAGGTAAGGGTAGTGGGAGTGGGGGTGGTGATTTGGAGGGGGGGATGGTGGGAGGAGTCAAAATATCAAAAAAACATGGTTAGCAAAGGTGATTCACAGGGTGTTATCATTTTGTCTAATAAATATTTTTTTATTTAATTTTTTTGTTGATTTCTAAAGTTAAGGCTCACAATTTAAAATATTTATTAATGCTTCAATGTTTATACTTTTTTTGGTTTATTGAAGATATGGCTTGTCTCTAATATATGATTAGCAAACTCAGAATAGTTATTATTTCGTAAACAGAGTTAATGTTGCCTGTTTTTAGTTTAAGTTAGTTAAGATTCTAGTAAAACAAAATGTCTGGATACTGTTGCATGGTTATTGCCTCGGAAATACATAATATAAATATATAATAATCTAAAACAAATAGTTTCTTTCAGCTAGCGAAATCTTCAATATATTTATTAGCTATTTTATTTGAATACATTTTTTTTTTAATTTCAGGGGGAAACATATTTAAACAGCTAGGAATCATGTAATCTGACGTTCTTTGTTCATATTTTTTTGTATGCTTGGGAAAAATTAATCCTTCATTCAAATTGTGGCGAGGATTATAAGGGTGCTCTAGTCTATTAAAATAATAGACGGGGTTTTTAAAGTGTTGAAATATATTTTTTTACCACAGATTGTTTAATTATTTATACAACATGATGAAAACTGTTATTCTCTAGGCTGTTCTGACGTACTAAGCTATGGTGGAAACCTTTAGAACTTTAGACCCTCACTCACAATTTTTAATTTTATATTTAATATGTAAAAGTGCAAAAAATCTTCAGGCACAAGTTTTATGAGTCTCATATTTAATTGAAAAAATAAATCTTTTTATTATGCTTCTAAAATGATATTTTTCTGAATACATACCGAATTAACGCCAGATAAACGAGTTTTTCATGCAAAAGTTTGTTTGAAAAATAAATAAAACTTTCTCAAAAATATATTTAATTGAATTGGTTTTCATTTGATCTGCAGAACATATGGTATATAGTAGTGCAAATGAACGTCCTTTCTGTGCTCTCTGACTTTCTGAAAACGGCTCTTTATTTTACGATATGTCGGTTATAAACGTTTAAGCGATTTATCACAATAATTTTGACGCTACGTGGGTACTAGACATGGAACTTAAACTTATCTCGGTAACACGTTAGCGGAAGGTTAAACAGTTAAATATTTTTATTTGACCGATCTCAACACGTTCGCTACCACCTCACTGGGCAAACCTGCTACAGGGAGGTAAGGAAGCTTTCCAAAGGTTTGTATAACATTATATTATCGAAACAAAAACAAGGACGTAACGTTTTTTTCATCAATATAATATACAATTATATAATATATACAGCGCTAAAGGTTCGGATAATTTAATCATAAAGCCAACAAAAAAATTATTGCATGGTTAGTGTGAGTACCAAAAAAAAAATTATATTTCGGTCGGAACTTTTCTTAAAATTGATTTAGCCGTATTTGGCGACCATATATGAATAGTCAGGTACTTCCCCACCTTCCTTCTTCCGCATCTCCTTCCACCCCTTAATACCTTCGGCCTCATAACATACCCCAATTGGGAATGCCAGAGTCGCTCTGACTGCAGGCGGTTGGGAGCAGTTGAGACTCTTGTGTGTCATATCACATATATATATTTTTTTAAATACATCTATAATTTTGATGCATCTTTATAAAATATTGAAATTTATAATAATTTATATATATTTATGCATCATAAGACTTTGCTGAAATGAAGTGATAAAAACCCAGTAAATTAATGAAAATAAATCGACCCGTTTCGTTAGATTGTTCGAATTCGTTATATTTCATATTTAAAAAAACGTACACTTCGTATATTTGCGGTAATTTACAGAATGAGTAATGCGGCAATCTCTCAGTATCGCCCTGGTGAAAGACCATTATTCAGAATCGAAATTTTCGTTGAAACGGATTAACAGTCTATCTACCGCGCAGTGCTCAACAGTAAAGTACCGGCACAGCACAGACGCGAGTATTCACATACACCGTGCACCACAACACAGACACAGCACGTTTGAGAATTTTACAATCCTGTTCTCATATTAATTAGTATTTTATGACCAATATTCTTTGACCAATTTAAACAATTTTTGTTGTCCTTCTTGGTTTAGGCAATATCTGCATCTATTAACGAAAACTGACGGGGACGCCAAGATAGAGGTACTAACGGTAACATGTTGGTACTAACTGCACAGACGCAGACGTCACCGGCAGCACCGTCAAAATATTCTAGCCAACAACCTCGCCTGTAATATGAATGTGTTCATAGATAATGTAAGCAACTAATGTTGTCGTGTCTGTACTGTTCTGCTCTGTGCTGTGCTGGTTGGTGTTAATAGATCTTAAGTCGTGTTTAGTAACCAGATCTGAATAACTAGGTTCTTATCCACCTACCTCTTCCTCGTCTCCTTCTTGTGCGCCTTCAACATCACAAAAAACTCTAACTGGGTTTACCATTATTCCCCTGGTTCCGTTCAGTTGGAACTCTTCTAAATTAATATTTTAACGTAAATTGTTTTCAACTAACTTAATTCTAGTAAAAAATTCCTAAGTACTTAAAAATAATCGTCATTAGCAGGAGTAGAATATACATATTTAAAAAAATATATATATTTTTTTTATTGTAAAAAATTCGCTTGTCAGCAGGAGTTTATTTCAACAATGTAATATAATACGACAATAAATTACAATCATCATACAAATGTAGGGCAAAATTATTATATTTAGGCGCATGCATCTTGTGATCAATGTACATAAGTTGAAAAAAAATTAAAAAGAAAAAATAATGGAAAAAGCATTACAATTTTGTTATTGAGATACTAGAGTCCAATTTTATAACACCGATTTAAATAATATTATAAAAATGTCAATATCATAAAAAATATCAAAATTATAAAAGTACCAATATTATAAATATATCGATATTATAAAAATACGAATATTATTACAATGTTGGTAAAAAATATCAATATAATAAAAATATCAACATTATATAAACATTAATATTACAAAAATATAAATATTACGTAAATGTCAGAAATATCAAAGCATCTGCAAGTATTAAATAAATTGAGAAATAAAATAAAATATATATATACATATAAACATAAAACAGCAGTACAGGTTGGTTACAATAAGGATAGACTTAAATATAATAGTAACACCGTAACAGTACATACACCAGATATCTAGGAGCTATACAACCAAGGAGATCGACATATTTGTTACCATCAATACACAAGGTTACTTTCCAAAAGCGAACACTTTAACATCAGTGAGAATTTCATCATAGGGCAATTGTTTTTAAATTCATACGGCAATTTGTTAAATATAAATGGTACAATGTATTCAAGGGTTCGTTGACCATATTTATTTTGAAATATTGGCACTATCATTCCTATATTTTGTGTGAAACGTGTATTGTGTACATGATCCACCACTGCCTTATACGGACTTTCAGATATATGTTGCAGTAGAATTTTATGCCACAAAAGACCACGAACAGGTAATACATTAGTTGATTTGTACATGATATCCATGTCTCGCATTTGCTTAAAAACTATTTTACTTACTAGCAATTTTACCATGGCATTTTGAATCAGCTGTAAATGTTTTATGTTGGTCTTTCAGGAGTGTCCCCAAGAAGTTATACCATACCTTATAGTCGATTCTGCTAGAGACAAGTAAATTAGTTTCATAGTTTTAATAGGCACATATAATTTTACCTTATGGAGTCTTCCTACAATGGCTCGAAGTCGCTTACAGAGGTTGGAAATTCGTACGTCCCATTTCATGTTCCAATCCACCGTAACACCTAGATACGCATACTGGTTGACTAATTCGATACGTGTACACGCGCAGGGCTGTTTGGTATTATTGTGAATGCAATTAAATGAATGGGATATGATTACAGGTGCCTCGCTGTATCTTGCATTCGGGGATCTTATATGCATCAGTTTCGTTTTTTAGCATTGATTATTAGACCAGAGTCATGTGACCATTTTAATAAAGAAATAAAGTCTAGCTGGAACAATTTTATTTGCAGTATCCAAATTTTCATGGGATATTATATGTGCTGTATCATCGGCGTATACATAATGTTTAACAAACGAGAATATTTTGTTCATAAGTGATACAAAGATAATATAGAGCGTTGGATCTAAAATTGACCCTTGTGGAACTCCTGTTTTAACCTTACTTCTTTTACTAAATTTGTCTGATATTTTTACCTGGATTTGGCGGTTGGTTAGGAAGTTTTTGAATAGTTTGAGAAAGTTTCCTCGTACCCCTATTGCCTCCAAAATATTTAACAATAATGTTATTATTAAGTTCTCCGAATTCATTTTCATAACCAGGGCCATAACAACTGACATATTTGACTAGCATTCACGTCATTATAGACCAATTAAGATAAATCAGGCATCATTAAAATGGTACAAAACAGACTTCAACCGTATCATAATTCATTCTAAGTAAATCGGTTTTGATGGAAAATATTAACAAATCATTTCAAACACCATAAAAATTTTAATTCGTAAGGTTAAATAAAATCATATAAATAAGTCGCCTCAATGTGACCTAACCACTGTTTTAAAATTACTTTTAATGTGACAGCTATCATAATAATAAAGAACTAAAATACTCGCAGAACATAATAATAACAATATTAATTTTGATTTAATTTTATTTTTTAAATAATAATAATAACGTAGGTCTACGAATTAAACACAAACACAATCAATAGAATTTATCTAATAAATGGTTCGGTGGAAGAACTGCTTAGTAATAAATTTCTCCATTCATATGTTCGTTCAACAACCAATGATAACAACGTTCCCCCAAGAGAGGGCGAACACAAAGACAAGCAATAACTTTGCCATTCAACGAATACAAATGATTAGGGCAATTCAATTAATTATATAACTAGGTCAATCAATGGAGAAATTCTCTGTTTATTGTTCATTATTATTAAGAAAATTGAAAACTGAACGTTTTATGTGATGACTACATCACAGTTCAAACTGCTTGGAGCCAGCAGTGCTATGGCAACCTCAAACAATAGGTTATTGCGTGGGAAAGGAATAAGGGAAGGGGGAAAATAGTAAAGGAAGACTTTGAATTTTTTTATTATGGTTTAACGAAACGTGAAAGGCACGCACATGGATAATTCAAATATTAAAAAAAAAAAAAAAAAACTCTTTTAGCACTCAATGCTTTTAAATATTGAGAAGAATTGTTGGCGGGTATAAATAAATTGTTATTGTACGTTTAAAGTTCAAAATTTTTGAAGTCAAGAAACTTGTAAAAATACGGTATTTGCACAGAGCATAGTAATTACTAGAGATACCTTTACACGCAAGAGGAAGAAACCAAAATAAGGGGGCGAAGAGCGAGCTTACGCAGGTCACTGTCAATTGATTTGTTAATAAATGCATCCCGACAGCTTCAGGCAACTCGCATTGTACCGCAAAGTATTAGTATTTTCTATTTGAAAAGCAAATCTGCTAATGATCAACTCATCCTCTTTCCAATTGTGCGAAATTTATGGCAACTCTCTTTTTGTCCCGTAGTTGTGGTAACATATTCCAAATTAACCCAAGCCGCCAATAAGTGAATCAGTAAATAAGAAAAAGTTTACAAAAACCAAATATTTTGTTGGAGTACTTAGTTTGACCCGTTTTATAAATGTTTTAATTTTGCTTACCGCAATCAAAATCACGTTAAATAAATATGGACATCAGCGCTTTAGTCGATCACTAAACTGTTAATGTATTTTATATTTGAATAAGTAAAATACAGTAAAAAATGCTTATATGTGGAATCTATCGCAATAGTTTTAATCATTCTCTTTTCCACTTATATTTTTATAATGTGTGAATGCACAGAAAAACATAAATGTTGTTTTATTCTTTAAAATCTTCTATTGATCGCTCACCGCCAGTCAATACATGAATAGCGACGTCATGTAATCGAAAAATGCGTGAACCCGCCTGGTACTAAATTTAGGTTGTCACGTGTTGTTACCTCCAGCCGTCGAAATGGTACGTACATTTGGCTATTATGACACGTCTATTCATTCAGGCGTCAGTGTGTATTATGTTGTTTTTACAATAATCTGTTGTATTTTTGGGTTTTTATTTAATTATTTTTCTTGAAAGACTAAAGCAATTGTGCCCAACCTGCAGCCCAATTGAAGATTTTTTGCGGCCCAAAATGAAATTTCAGCTTTCTAAGTTTTAGATTTGGGGTATTCAAACAAAAACAAAAAAATCGTTCTCGAAAATTTACGACATTTATACTATATTTGTGAAATTAGAACTTTCTTGTTAACAGACCTTGGACTCTCGAATGAGGTTTTGATTTATTGATCGAAAGGTGCCAGGCGCATTGCCGCACTGGGAATTTATTTTTCCAATCAATTCTAATGAGTATATTTTTTCCGCGCACTTCTCGGAAGTTCGAATGCAACTGAGCTAATTTTAATAAGTAGATGATGAGTGCAACGGACACACATATGCGCGTATATGGTGGAGGAATCGAGAGAAGAAATTCGAATTTTTATGAACCAAAGTGGCAATAAATATGTGAACTTAACGATGATCAATGGGTTCTAGATGTATGTTTTCTAACAGATGACATTTAATAAATTAAGTCAGAAGCTACAAGATGAAAATAAGCCAATTACAGAGTGTTATCAATTTACGAGGGCTGTCCGTAAAATAAGATCTCCAATGATTTTTCGCAGGGTAAAACACGTTTGTTTGCGTTAACACGTACATAGTTGGAAAGCTTGCGCTTTTTCTACAAAAACACTATGCGATCGATGCATTTTTGCATGCGGTGTACCATCTTTTTTATACTTGTGTCATAGAACTCTCCCGCCGTGTCACGCAGATAGCGCACGACATCTTTCAGCTCTCCGTCGATACCGAAATTCATTCCACCCAGGTGTTTCTTCAATTCAGGCAAGAGGTGATATAGTCACTTGGGGCTATTTCCGGCTGTAGGGGGTGTGTGACAGTATTCCATCCAAATCGGGCGATGAGAGTGGTTGTTGGACGGGCGGCGTGGAGATGAGCATTAACATGATGCAAACGCACTCTCTTCATCAAATATTGTCAAAATCTTGTCAACAGTGGTCTTACTGACATCAGGGAGCATGTCACAGAGCTCCCAAACCATTACCCGTCGATTTGCAAGCATTGGTTTTTCCACTTTGGCAATTGTTTCGTCTGAAACCAAAGGCCGTCCGGCACGCTTTTCATCGTGGAAGTCTGTAAATCCGTTTTTTAAATTTTCTGCACCATTTGCGCACGTTTTTCGCGGTCAAACACTGTTCTCCATACAGTTCACGTAGTTGAGAGAAAATGTCTACCGGGGTTTTATTCTTTGCACAAAAAAACGAAATACAGAGCGTATTTCACACCTGGAAGGTGCGGCAAGTGGGAGTTCCATCGCGAACGGCTGCCACGCCGAGACTAAGCGTCTCAGAGAGTACAGTGTGGTGGGGTTTTTGAGTGGGGGAAAAAGGCTTCACCTTGGAGACCTTATTTTTGGACAGCCCTCGTAATAAATCTCAAGCTTTTTTAGAATCTATTACGGTCAAATAATTGAATTCATTTCCCATTATTAAATTACTTTGATAGTGATCGTAAAGATCTCTTAAAATATTCAAATGAAATCAAATAATAATAAAAGAATTCGATACTAGAATCGCATTAAGGCAAAAGTGTGAGGAAATGTTCAAAATATTCGTAGCTTTAATTAACGTGTAAGTGGAATCAGCGCCTCCAAATTTACAAATTGAGCTAATAGAGCTGCAATCAAGCATAGAGTTAAAGCGCATATTCTAAGGGAATAAGCTTGATGAGTTTTATATAAAATATATCCCCGAAAACAAATTTAGAAATTTAAAACCACTGGCAATGTGCATTACAGCAGTATTTGGGACTACATCGAGAATCGTTATTTCTAAATGAAATGCAACAAAATCGAAGTAACGCAGCAGGTAACTCGATTAAAACAGGACAAATCAACTACGATGTCCGTCGGCTAAATTAAAAAGTGATATTTGAAAAAATATCAAACAATGTAAAAACATTAATTATAAGGTAATAAAATATTTATAAAAAAATATTTTTTTAATTTTTATATGTTTGGCTCACCTAAGCACAGTATTTTTTTTTTGGCCTTCCATTGATTTGGGTTGGGTACCCCTGGACTAAAGCTTTAAATCTAAAATAACAATCTATTTCATTTCATAATCCGTGGATATACCCTCCAGTTCATTTCAATATACAAAAGAATTGCGTGCCAAAAGTGCAATTTTAAATCAAAATATTTAATTTAGCGCCATCTGAAAAGAAGAAAATTGCTGGTAAAACCTTGTCTAATTCATAAAAAAAACTTTAAAAAAAAATTTCATGCTTCATATTCATAAAAAAAAGATGAGATAAAATTCCATTCAAATAAATCAGCTGTTGACGACAGAATTCATTTGATTCCCAATTTGTAAAGATTTTACTCACGTATATAGGCATACGAAGTTTGAGAAACATATTTATACTGTCATTGTTTAACATTATCTCTTTGCAGTAAATAATACAATAGAGTTATAAACAAACAAACATTTTAGATAAAAATTATCCTTAACAGCGTTAAATTCTTTTGAAATTGAATTACCTACCGAATTTAATACCCTCAACAAAAACTTCTTTTTTGGCAGTCGTAGGAATTTATTAGAAAAACTTTGTAGACTGTTGTTGTGTTATATGTAGGTACTTACATCCATCCACCTACCGCAAAGTACGCACCCACACAATCAGAAAGTAATAGATTTTTAATACCAATTACAATAAGTACAGAAACGATAAATTATTCTTATGGGTACGTTTCGAAGACGCTTAATTTGTGTAACTTGTGGATAGAAAATGATCATTTCACTTTTTTGTGAAATCGTCTATTTGCATGAGAGGTATATATTACATAGTACTTGAGGAATGCCAACATCAAACCTCACCCTAAGGAGAGGCGGCCTGGATTCTAAGTGTGAATGCAGTATGGTGCAGATCACCGAACTTGTGGTCAACACATTCCCAAGGTCCACAGGGCGACTCCCGAAGCCTGGACTGTATCATTCAAAGTAAAATAAATTTTATCCATAACAGAATAGTAATATAATAAAAAAAGTCATATTCTTCGCAAACCACTTCAAAATTCCACTGTCAGGGTACATGCGTAACATTCACATATATTTTTTGATAGTAAAATTTTATATTTAAATTTTATCACTTAAACACTAGTCTAGTTGAAAATTTTTAATTATTTTTACTGCTAGCATTAAAAATAGGTCTTGGGTCGAAAAATGTGCAAAAAACGCAGTTAAATAGTATTTTCTGATTTAAAATAGCAAAAATTTCCAATAAAGAAAACATTTTATTTAATAAAATAATTTTTCCTACATGGTTCATAAATAGATGTGTTATTTTCCGTTTCGTTTTTTTCTTTAAACAGTTTTTTTATCGATTTTCTCAGAATGTACTCAGACGATACACTTTTTATAGCAAAAGTTTCCTCCTAATTGTTAACAATATACTCAACCAGTGAATTACAACCTCCAAAAAATTACTATGATATATTTTTCATTAGTTTTAGTTATTTCAGAGATTGCGTCAAATTATGGTGAAGTCACTCACATCTCATAATAAAGGTTTCAAATATACGAAAAAATTATCTGCTAAAAAGAAGTCGATTTTTTGGAAATCAATCGAGAGAGGGGAAATCGTTCTGAATACTAACATCATTGAGGGAATGATTTTATAAATTGTTATTTTAAGAGAAAAAAAATCCCTAACCACCATCTTTATAAGTCAGTTCTACGAACCGTTTGAACTCCTCGTGTACAAATTTGTTTAGTTAGTTTGAAGGAGATATAAATATTATATGTAAATTCGGTTTTCTGAAGAGGGTTGTCGTCCTATGGGAATGCTTTTCATGTGTTCATTTCTTGAGCTCAATCTACAATCCTTTTCAATAAAAAATCACTTGCTACAATTATTATTATTTCTGTTCAACGGGGGAATTTATTACGGGAATACTAACATCATACCAAGTAGTATTATTAAAGAATGGGTTGTAATTTTTTTTTATTTATTTTTTTTTTTTTTTTAATGTATTTTACTTCAACACGAATCCTTTTTATTCGGATATGATAATAATATAGTTTCAAGTGGTTTTAGTCTAAATATGAAATAATCTGCAGTGTGATCTAGCTGCGCATATTGAATAGGAACATACTATTCAATTTACAGTAATAAGAAATCAATTTACCATGCAATAATAAACCTTACTACTGATTCAGATTAATCTAATAAATTCGTTTTTTTATAATGTTATTATTAAATTCTGAAATTATTTTATTTTGTATTATTCTGACAGCTGTTTCGGCGTTCAAGGGCATTTTCAAACTGCGGTTAATCCACATGGCGACGACTTATTTATATGATTTTACTTACTCCCACCCAATTCTAATTCGGATGGTGTTTAAAATTATTATTTATCACCGGTAAAACCGATTTAGTTAGAAAATAATTAAAATTCTCTCTTCTGTGAGGTTTTTATATTTATAGTGTGTTGTCCCCGTATTTAAATGACAATGTTTTCTTAATTAATTAATTTAAATGTGTTATATTGTTTTGGTATTGCGAACATACTGAGAAGTGGAGAATAAATCATTTTCCTTGCTTTAATAATAAATGTTATATTAGAATCATTCGTTCGTTTATTAATTTTCTGTTGTTCAAGTAAATTTAATCTAAGATCCTTTCTTCCTATATGTAAGGGTTTAGGCTCGTTTTGTCAAGCGGAACGTGATTATTCACTAGTAGATATTCTTCGAATTTTGAAAAGGTGCTTTTATTATTATAAAATCTTATATGTTCTTTGAATCTAGTTGAGAAAGCCCTTCCCGTCTGCCCGGTATAGATAGCGTTGCAGTAGGCGTGGTCACATTTTAATTCATATATGTCACTATTATTAAATTCAGGATTTTTACTTTTTGAGTTTTTTTTTTTAGCTTAATCCTATATTATAATTGGTTCTAAAGGCTATTTTTGATATGCGTACCTTAATTATAACACTACTAAAATTGATTTATGTTCAATTAAAAAAATGAAGTTTTACGAATTAAACACTAAAACAATTAATAATAAATTCGCAATACTCTCGTCTCTTTACTAGCTGCTGTCGAAGATTACAGCCTCTCTTGGGACTTGTAAATGTTGAAATAACCGCTTTCTTGGGTAACACCGCGTAGAAAATAAAAGTACATACGAGTACAATGAGAGAAGAAATAAATTAAAAGATTTTCTCTCTTGCTGTAAAAATACCCAAAGGAGATGGCGTCAAATAGGTCTACGGCTCTAGAAAAAGCTCGTTACTCTCTATATGGATATACGTCTATCTTGATTAAATGAAGTAACATCTTTGTAGTACACCAAAAACATTATTTCCTCCGTCTAGTCAACCAGTTTCGGGAGAACCTTTCTTCTGTTTTTTTTTTTTTTTTAATTTAAGTAAATAAAATAATCTTCTAATGTTGTCACTGGTCACTCAGGCAAGTAACCCCCCAACCGCTTACCCCAACCCTAACTGTCCAATACCTACTTTTTAATGTTTTTAACCGAAAAAAAGTCACTGGAGAAAAATTAGACATCTACATTTTTTATTACGAATAAACTCAGGAATCACCTGTTAAAGTTTGTCGGATACCTGCTGGTACAACCTACGTACGAGTATGCATACTGTTTATCGTATCAAAAAATTGCATTTGGATGTCTGTATTAATTTTATTTATTATTATCGTTTACATTTAACTTCTTTCTGATTGATTGATGTTGATAGTACTTGAATCACACAAGGGTTAGAGAAGCTAATGTTTTAAATATTGGCTCGGCCCAGGGGTGACGGATGCGTTTATTTATCGTTCTGAATGTATTGGGAGTGCGGTGCTTCCAATATTTATTTATTTATATCTCATAGTCTCCATTAAACAGTACTACACCAATATATTACAGAGATGACATATATAGGATACAATACAGTAAAAGAGAAATGGAAAAAATATACATTGACAAGTATTAGAAATAACAAATAGTATGGTACAAGTAAGTAACTACCTCAGAACAGGTTTCACCTATT
>JAHDVE020001051.1:0-43963 GCA_022606495.2 Halesus radiatus | reverse complement strand
ATTTAATCCCTCGCTGCCACGAGCGCCAGGCGTCAGATTAAGCGCTGACCTGTCCGATACGGAAAAGGTTATCCAGGTTTATTTCTAAATTAGTTTCTAACCTTTGGAACGCCGACCATTGAGTCTGTTTATTGATCGTGGGCCGAGGGTAAATCTCCGCGCGACCCGCCATGCACCGGCTGACTATATTTTCGTAAAACCTTACTTGTTTTTTGCAACTTGATGTGTTTGTTAATTGTTCCGTCTTAACAGATAATGGGTATATATATATATTTATAAAAAAAAATGTCCATCTTTCATTAACAGTTTCCGCAGAATTGCTACTTATACTCGGAGAAAAAAAAATCTCACTAATTAAATAAATTAAATACGACAATAATATTGTAGTTTTATTGTATATCTATAAAGCTTCATAAAACAATATATTTTTAAAAAAACACACACACACACACTAATTTACTTATATTTTTGAAGACTATATAGAATAAAACCCAAATAAACAATCAAGGAATGATGAAATTCTTGACAGTCGTTATTTTGTTTTAAATGCCAGATGAGTGGCTTGTCGAAAAACGAAAAACAAGAAATGTTATCTTTTATTAGCAAACGAATATACTTTAATTCAGTAAGCTACAAACATTTTTAAAGGTCGAAAATCCCACAAAAATAATGTATGAAAGTTGGCGTTCAACGGATACAATTTTTGCGTTACCTATCGGATACGCTGGCCCACTAGAGGTTGTTAAAAACCGTAAAAAAGTTTAAAAAAATTGTGTAAATATTTTAAAAGCAAATTGATGAGAGATAAAATAAATCCCGAAAGATCGTTAAAAAATAACATGAAACATTTTAGGAATCTGTTAATATTACAAAAAAATAAGATTTGTCCACGAAAATGAAAGCCTCAAACGTTTTCTGAGACCAGAACGCAAATAACGTTTTTTCTAAACGCAAAATGCAAAGAGTAAATAATACATAGAGATGCCCTTAAACGCAAAGGGAAGAAACCAAAATAAGGGGGGCGAGCTAATTTAAGTAAAACAGCAAATCAGTCAAAACGTTCGGCGTTATTCCCGAAACTGAATATTTATTGCCCGTTTTATAATTTTTTTGTAATTTGCTTACCGCAGTCAAAATCACGAGAAAGAAACGTGGGCGGCAGTGAACTAGGCTGGTGTCACATGGTAGTCAGGTGACAATCATATCCATAAATGAAGAAACGCACACCTAAATTGCTTAGCTAGGCTAGCCGGTTAGTGCTTACCTAAAGTCACTTATAGAATAAGTAAAAAAAAAATCCCTCACCGGTGTGCAAATGCGTCCACAGCCCGCAACACTCTAAATAACTAAATGTCTAAAATATCTATTCAAAACTTCTTACGCTTTTTAAGGTCATTTATAAATATTCTCCAGCCGTAAAAATTATAAATATTTAAAATAAACACCAACTGTTCTTATTTGTTTGTACAATAAAGAATAGGAAGTAATATTTGTACAGCGCCCTTGAGGTGATTTTTCACAAAAACATCGCTATACAAGTCATCCAATTATTATTATTACGTGTGAAAAGTCACACTAATTGTAAAAATCATATCATCTCTAAGCTTAAATTTTATAATTTTCTAATAAAACTGTGTTCATCTGAAGCGACCTGCCAGGTAAGTATGTTTTTCTGTATCCGTTTGTACATAATTAGTTAAAGAACAGGAAGTAATAAATTTTCGTTCACAAAAAAATAACGGCGTTATACAAATCATCCAATTATTATTTTTATTATTATTATTTATTCCCACCCGTCGAAATCATACTTTAGGTCTATTCATTCTGACATCAGTGGAAAATACATGTAAACTGATATAATTCAGATAACCCAAATATATACGCACGTAGAGAGTTAACCATATAAGCGTCTGGTTGTGTTTTGGTTACCATTAAACCTCTACCTGAATGCCCCCTAGACCCTCCCAACCCCTACTTGTCCAACAGCGGGTAGGAACCCCAGAGGGTTGTAGTTATTATTTTGCTGTATAATTTTATCACACTTATTTAGATTGTCTACACGATTGTAAGCTCAGCCACATTTTTCAAGAATTTTGTGGTATATTTTGAACACCTTTACCACAGAGAATAGCTAAAATAAAAGCATGGTTGCTATTGCTTAAGTGATTTGACTTATAAACGAGATTACGAAAGGTCAACCATTTCCCTTCTTTATACCAGCTACCCTTTTATTTTCTTCTCTTAATCCTATTTCTCTTATTATTTAACTAGAACAAATTGGTTGGAAGAGCAGGAAAATTAAGTAGCGGAACAAGTTCCTAAAGGGAAGAACTTTTAGTTCTGCTAGTGACACTAACTTGCAGCACCGCAGCGCGTTTGAAACCCAAAGTTTTAGAAAATGTGAAGCGTGAAAATTGGTTTTTTTTATAGGTATTTTCAAGTTAATTGGAAAGAATTTGAAGAAAATAAATAATATTGAAATTAGTTGGGAAGTAAATTTATTTCTAAAGTGGGTGGAATGTTTTATTCGAAGAATGCTAATATTCGATAAAGGGCGATGGAAAACGATGAACTCGAGCAAATTGTTTTACGTAGATAATCAGGGAGAATTCCTTTCGCGTATCGTAAAAATAAATAAAAAAAATTATCAGATATTAGGAAAGCTATTCTGGTTCTTTTTAAATAAAATTCCTTACACTTTTCCTAGGCATTAATACATCTTGCTTAATTGCGGTTCCGGTTATCTAGGATGACAGATGTCAGCTGTCAATAAGCATAAGATATTCATTAAAAACACCAATATTTTCGTAGTTTTAACAAGAGAAAAACTCAATATTAAGTAAGTTACCAACTTGGTTATTATTAGCTTTAAACATTATTAGTTAGTAAACAATACATATCTGTTGAAATTTTACTCATGGGAAACAAAACAATGCACAGCGACAGGCGGCTGCATAGAGGAGAGTCGTTCCGGCCAGACCGAGTCCAATGAATCCGATTCCGAAGCCGGTCAACTCACTCCGAGTTCGGAAATCCGGATTCACTGGTTCGGGACTCACACTCGAGGAATGACAAAGTTTTTGGATTAGAGTTAGAAACAAAAAGCGATCCTATTCAATAGTGTATTATGAACGATTTTTCAGAAACACCCAGAGCAGTCGGAGTCAGAAACGAAAAGCGACAACATTCATGATGCAATAAGTACCTTTTTTACCTTCCGGAATCAGAGACACTACAGAAACGGCGGTACGATAACACCTGTCATTCTACCGGATTCGGCGAATGGAAGACCCGGGCGGACCGTAAGGTACAAAGGAATCGAGTCCGCCTGTCTGAACTCGGAATTGGAACCGAGTTCTTGAAATTAGTGGAATAACCCATCTCTACGGGTGGGCATAGATATACCATAGCGGAAAATGTCACTTTTAGAAGCAGTAACAGATAAAAGGTAGTTACTAACCAATGAGGTAGGTATCTTTTTACAAAACGAATTAAATCAACTAAAAATGGATTAAAATGAATTATAATATAAAATAGGCAATTGTTTTAAAAAGTTTTTATTTAAAACCTTGTGTCAATTGAAGACATAACATTAATTTGTGTTAATCTCTTATCAATCTGTTTAGGATTTTTTTATTATGTCTCGACGAAATTCCGCAGTTAAGAGGAACGGCTACGCGGCCTGTTTCATATAAAACTTAATTTTTGATTTGAGGCCAAAATACTCACCTAAACCTAATGGTCTTTTTTTAATCAAAAAGTATAGTAAATATCTATTACGGATGAGAAGTCATTTATTTATTTTTGATTTATATTATGAAATATAGGCAAAAGAAGGAATTGATTTTTCGCGATTTTAGAGGCACCTTTAACAATTATTTGGGGGCTGAGGTTGATTTAAAAAAAAATTTGCCCTTCTTCTTTGAAAATATAATGAAATATAAAATTAAAAATTAGAAATAATATTAATATAAGTATTATTGTGGACTTTAAATTAAATTAAAAACCACCAATTTACGTTGGAACACAAACTTGCCGTACATAATTTAAAATATCGATCCGAAAAAACGTTTTTTCTTTAAATTTTTTATTTTCGTTTTTTTTTTTTATTTACGTAATCACATTTACATAACAAATACGATAATTTTTAAAAATATACAATAAATCCTCAAATAATTTTCTAAGTTGCCTATATAATTATGAAAATTGAATTTTTTTCCATGGCATAATGTAAAAAATAAATAAATAAAATACTTCTCATCCGTACAAGATATTTACTAAACCTTTAATTAAAAACATTCATCATTCAGTTTGGATCGGTATTTTGGCCTCAATTCGAAAATTAAGTTGTGTATGAAACGGGCACCGCAGCCGTTCCTCTTAAATTTGCCTAATGAAACGATACGGAATTTTCCTTAAAAATAAATAGCTCTCCCCGTATCATGTGCAGGTTGTTTCTAGAGATATTGACAAGCCAGGAAAAGAAATCGGCTGAAGCGATTTCTTCATGTATACTCGTACATCATAAATACAGTTAGACATAGGACAGGGTGTTCAGAGCTCGGTCTGAAGTTGGAAATTTTTAAATTAAAGCCCCCTCCAGACATGTCTGACTTTCTCACCAATTTTGGGAGAGCATGTGGTAAGGGATTTAATAATGGGCTTACTTAAGGAAAGGACGGTCAGACGGCCGAGCTTTTTGAGGCAGTGGCTTCAGTTAGTACGTATTAAATTAGTAGTCTGTAGGCGCTATAGGAGGTGGCGGGTGCAAAGTGGGATGGGGGCAGGGGTGGTCGGGAAAGGGGGAGCACGAAGAGGAATAAGTTTTACAGCAGAGAACTGCCGCAGAACTATGTCGGTTTACTTTTCTTATCGTTACAACGGGAGTGTGGAAAATTTGGAGAAAGAATTAGGCAGAAACAGATATTTATTATACTATTGTATGAAGCTATCACTCTGTGGTTATCCATTATAATCAAATAAAATACTCAAACTTTGTTTTAACCAATTTATTTTACACTATATACACTTGCCCTGACGATGGAACGGTTGTTCCGAAACCGGTAGGCGTGTAAAATAAATGTGGTTAAAATAAAGTTTGAGTGTTTCATTTGATTAAATATTTATTAATTGCGTTCAATTTACGAACTGTATTTAATTTTAAGTTTTTAAAATTTTAATAATAACTTTGTATGAAAATTAATTTAAAAAAAAAAAACTGTTTATTTATAAAGAAGTTCTTCTAAGTAATCCATATTTCAGTTATTAGATTATGAAATGATAATGTGGTTGATTCCTACCTTAATTACTACGTATTCAGTCCTTATCTTTCCAAACCAAACACTACGTTTTGAAAAATGGAACACAGTGATTGTGTTTGAAAGCTCTCTTATTCGCCAGAAGAAAAACCACTTTCGGGGAGCATGTTTGTTCATGACATCATTCGGTTACTGTTTGGTTATCCTTTAAAACTACTTTTAAACCTTTAAACTATCCCAATATTACATTTAACCAAAACCATCATAATGTTGTCGTCGTTGTTTACAGTCCACACAATAGTTTTACATGCGAAACTCCACAATTGTCGTGTGGGAACTTGCTTTTGTAACATTTGTTTAACAATAGGTGACAGCTGTTTCACCTTTCGAAGGCATTATAAAATTGCGGTGAAGCTACTTACAGACGATATTACCTCTATGTGGGTTCTGACATTGAAACTCTTAAAATGTTTTCTTTTTTATTACCAATACCCTAATTTCATTTTAGAGTAAATTGATATCCAGGAGTGGGTTTATTTATTTAATTATCTTAGGATTATAATTTTTTATTTTTATTTTATCTGAGTAAAAATTTACGGCCCTTGTTTTGAATCCACAGCGGAATTGAATTATTATTAAAGTGATGTTTCGCGAACTGGAACTGTATTTTACTGGAGTTTATGGTTGCCGCTATTTTTTAATTTAGGAATTTGACTCTTTGAATTTTGAAGACATAATTTTATGCTATTATTGACGTGGTAGACAATATCTAAGACACTGTTTTAGAGATATAAAAAATTGAGGAAATCAATTATCTATCTATTATATAAAGGAGAATATGCGGTGTTTGTTTGTTTGTTTTCTATATAAATCTATAGTTTTTTTCCGAGCTTTTTGAAATGGTCACTGTCGAAATGAGATTTCGTGAAACCACCCCCTTCCCCCCTTTCCACTCCTTAAAATAATTTTTTAATATTTTTTGATGAAATTTCGCACACATGACATTCAAAATAAGAGAAAACTTAATAGGTAGGAGTGGGAGTTGGGGTAACACATACCAACTTCTAAACTTTCCCCGAAACCATTCATAATCCCAGGCAACGCCGGGTACTTAATCTAGTAATTAATTTTTATTTATTTATTGATTTGGAACACTTACAGACTATTACGGTGCGTAAGTGTTAAAGAATCCAATTTAAAATGTTCACAGTATGCATTGTCTGTAGCAATATAGTAGAGTGCTAAATAATAAAAAAAGGGAAATTCAGCATAAAGCACAATATGACATATATAAATAGAAGTAAATATATAATATTCCGTAAGGTATAAACCATAATAGAAGATATAGAAAGAGAAGCCAAAAATAAAGCAAGTTACATTATTTCTAGTAACACCACTATTTTCTATGACGTGATGAAGATGGATGATTTGTATTTTAAAACATGCGTGGCTGTTTATAAAGATGTCTCTACGAGTGTCATCACATTCTATATCATTGTACAATCCACACATTCTTGAAATAGGCAATATTGTTATAAAATAACTCAAAATGAAATATTTCATGAATCCTTAAATACTATACGAGTGTCGTCACATTCTATATCATTGTACAATCCACACATTCTTGAAATAGGCAATATTGTTATAAAATAACTCAAAACGAAATATTTCATGAATCCTTAAATACTATACGAGTGTCGTCACATTCTATATCATTGTACAATCCACACATTCTTGAAATAGGCAATATTGTTATAAAATAACTCAAAATGAAATATTTCATGATTCCTTAAATACTATACGAGTATCGTCACATTCTATACGATTGTACAATCCACACATTCTTGAAATAGGCAATATTGTTATAAAATAACTCAAAATGAAATATTTCATGATTTCTTAAATACTATACGAGTATCGTCACATTCTATATCATTGTACAATCCACACATTCTTGAAATAGGCAATATTGTTATAAAATAACTCAAAATGAAATATTTCATGATTCCTTAAATACTATACGAGTATCGTCACATTCTATATCATTGTACAATCCACACATTCTTGAAATAGGCCATATTGTTATAAAATAACTCAAAATGAATTATTATTTTTATAAACAATAATTATTAATCTAAAACACTCATCCAAATTGAAAAAACCTTCCGAGCAAAGATAAATGTCGCCGGCAGGACTCGAACCCGCACCCTTCTAATGTCCGGTCAGATGCTCTACCGTTGAGCTACGTCGGCTTATCGCAAACCCTAGTTTCATATATACTAGTGTTTCATTCAATAATTACTGTTTTTTATTATATTTTCACCTGTAAACAACCAACTTTAATAGTATGAGAAAGGCTTGTAACGGCTAAATCCCCTTAATTGCGGGTTCGAGTCCTGCCGGCGACATTTATCTTTGCTCGGAAGGTTTTTTCAATTTGGATGAGTGTTTTAGATTAATAATTATTGTTTATAAAAATAATAATTGTTACCCTTTGCACTATGCACAAAAATCTTGTCTTAAGTTTTAAAGAACTTTAGTTTATCAATTAATACAAAATGAATTATTTCATGAATCCTTAAATAGCGTCTATTGGGAACTTTTATGAGAATACTACTCAGACAATGAGTGGTTTCGAGGTTGTTGTGAATAATTTTAATAAATATACGCATATAAAATATTTTCGACAAATATTTATGCCTACATTCATTTTTTTTCGGTGAATGTAAACAATTGTAAGCGAATAAACCAACCCGAAAGTGGTTTAAATATAATTATAAAGCAATACCGTCAGCAATACAACAAATTTAAGTCATAAGTAAAAGCAATATTAGAAAGCATTGGGATTTACTCATATGCTATATACATATATATATATATATATATATATAGATATCCCCTCTCGTACTATGTTGATCAGACGCGACGGTAGGCCAGGAATTTGTTGATCCGGAGGAATTTGTTGATCCACCCTAATTTGTTGATCCAATACCAAATCAGGCATATAAACGTTGATCCAAAAGATCAACTTTCGTCACATAGATTTTGCTGTAAACCACGCCCATTTTTCCATCACATATACATTTTACACTTTTCCCTTTGTTGATCCGATTTGAATGAACCAATCAGGACGCTTTGTTTATCGAAGGCGTGCACGTGGTCCTTCACCGTGCTCATTTGTTGATACGATTTAAATCAGAGTGCTTTGCTTATCAACTGGTATATCTGGTTCTAGCGAGTATGGGTACCGCCGCCCCGGAACGATTCGTTGGATAACACTACCTCGACGATTTTTTTGCAAATACCGCACAAGAGTCCCAACTGCTTCTAACTTGGGAGATTCAATTTCGGAGGCAGGTGTAGGCACCGCCACCCAGGAAACATTTAATGGATAACCAACACCTCTGCCATAAATCACATCAAGTGGTTCGCTATGTTTGGTGACTTAGCAGGGGTGCCCAGGTTCATCCGGGTGAGATTTGTACATGTCTTAACAGTAGAGTATGTGTGAAATGATGTATGATTTTTCTATGTGAATACCGCACAAGAGTCCCAATCGCACAAGAGTCCTAACCGCACAAGAGTCCCAACTGCTTTCAACCTAGGACTTTTAATTTGAAAGGCGGGTGTAGGTACCGCCGCCCCAGGATTTAATGGATAAGCAACACTTCTACCATAGGTCACCCCAAGTCGTTTGTAAAGTTTGGTGACTTAGCAGGGGTGTCCGGGTCCATGGGGGGTTAAGTTTGTGCGCGTCTTAACAGTAGAGTTTGTATGAAATGATATATGATTTTCCAATGAGAATTCCGCACAAAAGTCCCAACTGCATAAGAGTCCCAACTGCACAAGAGTCCCAACTGCTTTCATCCTGGGAAATTAAATTTGAAAGGCGGGTGTAGGTACCGTTGCCACGGGATTTAATGGATAAGCATCACCTATACCATAGATCACCCCAAGTCGTTTGCTAAGTTTGGTGACTTAGCAGGGGTGTCCGGGTCCGTGGGGGGTTAAGTTTGTGCAGGTCTTAACAGTAGAGTTTGTACGAAATGATGTATGATTTTTCTATGTGAATACCGCACAAGAGTCCCAATCGCACAAGAGTCCCAATCGCACAAGAGTCCCAACCGCACAAGAGTCCCAACTGCTTTCAACCTAGGATTTTTAATTTGAAAGGCGGGTGTAGGTACCGCCGCCCCAGGATTTAATGGATAAGCAACACTTCTACCATAGGTCACCCCAAGTCGTTTGTAAAGTTTGGTAACTTAGCAGGGGTGTCCGGGTCCATGGGGGGTTAAGTTTGTGCACGTCTTAACAGTAGAGTTTGTATGAAATGATATATGATTTTCCAATGAGAATTCCGCACAAAAGCCCCAACTGCACAAGAGTCCCAACTGCACAAGAGTCCCAACTGCACAAGAGTCCCAACTGCTTTCATCCTGGGAAATTAAATTTGAAAGGCGGGTGTAGGTACCGCTGCCACGGGATTTAATGGATAAGCATCACCTATACCATAGATCACCCCAAGTCGTTTGCTAAGTTTGGTGACTTAGCAGGAGTGTCCGGGTCCGTGGGGGGTTAAGTTTGTGCAGGTCTTAACAGTAGAGTTTGTACGAAATGATGTATGATTTTTCTATGTGAATTCCGCACAAGAGTCCCAATTGCACAAGAGTCCCAACCGCACAAGAGTCCCAACTGCTTTCAACCTGGTAGATTCGATCTAGGAGGTAGATGTAGGTACCGCTGCCCAGGGAACCATTTGATGGATAACCAACACCTCTGTCATAGGTCTCACCAAGTGGTTAGATTCGTTTGGTGAATTAGCAGGGGTGCCGGGTTCATGGGGGTTAAGTTTGTGCACGTCTTAACAGTAGAGTTTGTATGAAATGATATTTGATTTTTCTATGAGAATTCCGCACAAAAGTCCCAATTGCACAAGAGTCCCAACCGCACAAGAGTCCCAACTGCTTTCAACCTGGTAGATTCGATCTAGGAGGCAGGTGTAGGTACCGCTGCCCGGGAACCATTTAATAGATAACCACACCTCCGTCATAGGTCTCACCAAATGGTTAGATTTGTTTGGTGAATTAGCAGGGTGCCCGGGTTCATGGGGTTAAGTTTACGCCCGTCTTAACAGTAGAGTTTATGAAATGATATATGATTTTTCTACGAGAATTCCGCACAAAAGTCCCAATTGCACAAGAGTCCCAACCGCACAAGAGTCCCAACTGCTTTCAACCTGGTAGATTCGATCTAGGAGGTAGATGTAGGTACCGTTGCCCAGGGAACCATTTGATGGATAACCAACACCTCTGTCATAGGTCTCACCAAGTGGTTAGATTCGTTTGATGGATTAGCAGGGGTGTCCGGGTTCATGGAGGTGAGATTTGTCCAGGTGTTAATAGTAGAGTTTGCATGAAATGATATATGATTTTTCTATGAGAATTCGGCACAAAAGTGCCAACCGCACAAGAGTCCCAACTCCCTTCAACCTGGGAGATTCAATTTGATCGTTTTTAATTTAATTTAAAGTCCACCATAATGCTTATTTTGAAAATATATATTTTTTAATATTATATTTCAGAGTATTTTAAGTAGATGGGCCAAAACTTTTTTTTAAATCACCGCTAGCCCCCAAATAATTGTTAAAGGTGTATCAAAAAACGCAAAAAATCAATTCGTTTAAGGGCCTCTATTTCATAACGTAATAGAAAAATGGATAAATTACTTTTAATACGATATAGATATACATACTAGATATCTACTATACTTTTTGATTAAAAATATATCATTAGTCTTAGGTGAGTATTTTGGCCTCAAATCCAAAATTAAATTTTGTTTGAAACAGGCCGCGCAGCCGTTCCCCTTAACAATCAAGTATGTATGAAATGCTGTATGATTTTTCTATGCGTATACTGCACAAGAGTCCCAACTGTTTGCAACTTAGGAAATTGAATTTAGGAGACGGGTGTAGGTACCGCCACCCCGGGAATCATTTAATGGATAACCAACACCTCTGCTATAAGTCACTCCAAGTGATTCGCTAAATTTGGTGATTTCGCAAGGGTGCTCAAGTTTATGGGGTGAGGTTTGGCCTCCCCAACCAGACTCTTTCGACCCATCATTGCCTAGTACCAGTGACAGTGGGATGGATGGATTCATACGTCACTCCTGGACGCACTGACCCCCGATTCGTACCCACCCCTCATACCTTTTTCTTGCCCTGAACTTCCTTCCTTTCCCTTAAAATACCTTCCACACAACATCCCCAAATATGATATTGGCCTTGCATATATGTGGACTTAAAGTAAAAAAAATCTGGAGCTAGTATATATGTTGTGTTAATTGACTAAATTGTAAAATAACACAAATTAATCAAATGAAATTGCTTAAATGGCTTTTGCCGTGTTTGACCAGATATGAATAACCAGGTACTTCCTCACCTTCCTCTACCCATCAGCCTCACAACATACCCCATTTTGGGGTACAAAAGTCTTACTTGCTCGAGCGGTGCTCACATGAATAAAAGTGAGTTAGGTACGCTATAATTTGTTTTCATTATTTAATGTTCAAACGATGAAACAGTTTTACTAAAATTTATAATAAAAATAAAACCGTGCAAAATATATTTTTAAAAATAAGTTTAAAAAAAATGATTATTGAATAATGTTGGCGATAAACCGTTTTACTAAAATTTATAATAGAAAAAAAACGTGGAAAAATATTTAAAAAGAAAAATTAATAAAATCGGCACAAGTTGAATTTGACCTGTAACCACCGTAACTAATCAATAATTTGGTGACCGACGTAACCGCTCACCTAGTTGTCTGGTGGTGGAAATTGCTAATTTTAGCTATTTATAGTGATTAATTGTTATTTTTGTGAAAAATCGTTTATTATAAATTTATTGTTTGAGGACTGTACGATATATGATTTTGTATAAAAATTGCTTGAAATGGCTTACGCCGTCTTTGGTGACCAGATCTGAATAACCAGGTACTTCCCCATCTTCCTCTAACCAATCTCCTTCTCATCTCTTCTGCCATCAGCCGAACAACATACTCCAATTTAAATAATAATAAAAAAAATAATGTAATAAATTTTAACAAAATTGTTTTAAGTTTACCATATATAACTAACTAATCATCATGCCGTTCCTGCAGGGTTAGGCAGAGAGAAAAGACCGCCACACAATTCTGTCTTGGCACACACTCCTTGCTTCGTTCATATTCATACATCTTATACATACTCTTCTGTTATTCAGATTGATATGGCCCGACTCAAGTATTTAGTCGTATCATTTAGTATCAATATTACGTCCAAGATGAACAATTAAATTCATCAATGAGGAGACAAATTAATTTGATCTCCTTTGAAGGCTTAATGTAATTTATTAGCCGAATGAAAAAATATTAACAAATCTCAAATGAAACATTAAACAAAAAAACCACATCGTAATGACGGCGTGGAATAATACCTACTTACATAAAACTTAGATAATGCAAATTTGAACGGAAATTTTGAAAAATTTTGTTGCGGAAACAAAGGAACGGAATAATAATATGAACCTTTCTAATCACAAACATATCTTTTATTGAGTTAGGCTAGAAATAATCTAGTTTTAAATAAAATTCAAACTATGTTTTATCGGCGATATCAAACATATTTTTTACGCGAAAGAAACATTCTTCTAATGAGCGATTAATTGTACTATTTTCTCTTACATTAAAAAGCTTATAGTTTAACCCAATATAATACTAAAAAAAATAATTACGTAGGTATAGAAAAAATATGTTTCCTACTTACAACAATCCTATAACTTTTTTTTAACTATTTTTATCAAAAGCATTCACTTGTGAATGGAGAGGAACTCACACTAATAAGTAGGTACCTTATTGGAATATAAATACCAAATAGAAATGAAATATATAAAAATAAAAATAAGTTTCTTATGCTGACAATTTGTAATTTTAATAATTAATATTAATTGCACTAATTAATATAAATTCCAATTGTTAAGTGTTTTAGTGAATACAACATTTAATTCCTAACTTTAATTTTTTTTATACTGTCCCCTTTATAGAATATTATAAAATATCTGAATTTTAACAATTTTCTACCACCTTACAAACTGTTTTTTCGTTGCTCAAGTTGACAAAAATGTGTATAGTTTGTTGTCTTTCCAACGCATACACACACTATTTGAAAGAAGAGAGACCTCATAATTATTGTATCGCTCCGCACCATCTCGCCCGCTACAAGCGGTCGACTACCGTGGATTTTAGGGAATTCCCTTATAAGGGAGAGTTCAATTTCTGAACAACGGTTATTTGCTCAACGGAGAGAGACGCTGGCGGCTTGAATGTGGGACTGAGATAATTCGTAGATTTGCGTTCTCTTTCCATGTGATGACCACCCCCCCCCTTCTCGCCGCCCGGCCCAAACCACGTTCAAAATCTTCGTTGTACCTACATACATATTCATTTCTGGATCAACCTGTATCTAGAAACTGAATACACATTCATTTCTAGATCAACTTGTATCTAGAAACTGAGAATACATCAAACGGAGCAACGAAAGGAGAATAAATTAGTAAAAAAAACCTATCAACTTGTATCTAGAAACTGGGAATACATCAAACGGAGCAACGAAAGGAGAATAAATTAATAAAACATATATGATCAACTTGTATCTAGAAACTGAATACACATTCATTTTAGATCAACTTGTATCTAGAAACTGCGAATACATCAATCGGAACAACGAAAGGAGAGTAAATGAATAAAAAATAAATTGAACGTATGCTCAAGGAGAATAAATGAATAAAAAATAAATTGAACGTATGCTCAAGTCGGTGCTTGAAAATAGACTGTAAGATTAATTTGAAGAAACTCAAATTAGCTGATCTAACAGACAATGAAATCTCTATACATTTATTTTATTTTATTTATTAAACTTAAAATAGTTCCACTTCATGCGGTCTAATATAAACTTATGTATTTTTACGTATTGCTTATTTCCAATACTTAATGCATACATAATTTTTATATCCTACTCTCAATATTCTTAATTTAGGTACCTATTTTTTTTTAATTCAGTGTTTACTAAGCTATATACAAATTGATGCCTTTATAGGTACTGTAACAGTAAACAATTTTGTGTTTGGGATTTTTTTTTGTCTAATATCTTCTTTCTTTCTTGTATGGTATGTGTGGAAGTTTTTATTGTAATACAGTTTGTCTCTAAAGTAAGGTGGTTGTAAATTGTTAATATTCTATTTTTTTATATTCTATAAAGGGGACGGTATTAGAAATTAAGTGTTTTATTATTTAAAACAATTAATAATTAGAATTAATATACATTAATACAATTAAAAGTTGACAGCGTAAGATAATTAAAAAGTTTTTATCTAATTCTCATCTATATTTGGTATTTATATACCAAGAAGTGTAAATTCGTCTCCATTTACAAGCGAATGCTTTTGATACAATATAATAGTACAAAAAAGGTCATGGGATTGTTTTTAGTAGGAAACACATTTTTCTTATAACTACATAATTATATTTTTTTAATATCATCTTGGATTAAACCATAAAATATTTAATTAAATAATTAATAATGACTCCACAAAGTTATCAATCATTTGAAGAGAACATAAAATATTTTTTTAATATATGAGAAAATATCACAATTACTCGCTCATTAGAAGATTTCGCGTAAAAATAATTTTTGATATCGCCAATAAAACACAGTGTGAATAAAACTATATTATTTCTAACCTACCTCAATAAAAGCTTGTGATTAGAAAGGTTCATATTATTATTTCGTTGATAAAGTTAATTGTTCATCTTTGAACGGAATATTTTTATTCCTTTGTAACTTATACGATTGTTAAAAACAATTACCACATATTTTTTTAACAGAATAAATTATCCAAAATAATACCATCTTATCATTTTGAATAAGAGAAATTGTTCTCAAATTAATTGCATTTTGTCAGCGCGCTAAAGGTGATATTTAAAAAGCAACAACGCCAGCGGCTGGACTGTAGGACTGAGAGAATTCGTAGGTTAGCGTTCTATTTCCGTGTGACGAACTCCCCCCCCCCCTATCTCCCCGCACGCCTCAACCCATGTTTAAAATCTTCGTCGTACCTACATACATATTCATTTCTAGATCAACTTGTATCTAGAAACTGAGAATACATCAAACGGAGCAACGAAAGGAGAATAAATTAATAAAACATATATGATCAACTTGTATCTGGAAACTGAATACACATTCATTTTAGATCAACTTGTATCTAGAAACTGCGAATACATCAATCGGAGCAACGAAAGGAGAGTAAATGAATAAAAAATAACCGTTAAACTGGAGCAAATTTCTTATATTTTGATGACGAACATACCGACTGGGGTCAGTTGCAAACTGACAACCTTGGTAATGATTAAGGCACTGTTGCCAACTCGTGCAGATGTATCCCACCGGAGCCAAGATAAACGGTGTTAAAGGTAGATCAACAAAGGTCATGTAAATCTTACTAGATCAACATAGTACGGAAAGAGGTGATTATATATATATATATATATATATATCCATATATATATTAATTATAAGATATATATATATATATACCATAGACTTACTTTTAAGTGTGCCAGTCTGAAGATGCCCGTGATAGAGTGAAACCGGTCCGGTCGAAAATAAACAAGTGAAAAAAGGTAATAAACTTTTTAAAATAAAAAAAATCATATTGAATGTAAGTAAAAGTAAAGTAAAGTAAGTTTGAAATCACGTTTTCATATTGATTTTTTTTAACTCTCTACTCGGAGAAATAATTTCCCTCATGTTTGGGGTTGCTGTGTCGAGGGTCTTTTAAAGGATAGGAACGAGTGAACCTGGTCTTGGAGAGGCTCAAGTTATAGGAGGGAGGAAACCGAGCTGTTGAATATAAGAACGAATGGTAGAAGCGACGCGTTATCATGTGACAAACGTCAATCGTGTGCAAATGTTGGGCGCGCGTTTGGCGTGTTTCCCGACTGTGCACCGGTGGTGCCGAAAGGATCAATAACGCTGATTCCTCGAAGCATCTTCCATTAAAATACCCTAGAATAATTTGTTTAAACCTTTACTTACAAATATGAAATGAGTCTGCTTCTACCGTTTATATCCATTTTAAGGATAGCTGTTTCGCGTTCAATGTACTATAAACAGAATTACCTGTTTCGGCGAATAAGACGTCACAATGTGGATAACCGCAGTTTGGAAATGGCTTTGAACGCCGAAACAGTTGTTACAATAATAAAAACTAAAAACACTTACAGAACATAATAGTAACATTATTAAATTTGATTTATGTTAAATAAAAAAGGAATAGCCTGAAATTAAATTATTTCCGAATGCAATACAACACCATTAACAAGGAGTAGTTACTAAAATTAAGCCGAACATTTGCATAACCTCATTTGCACGTGGGACCGAAATTCCACCTCATTCAAACTAAATGTAGTTAAATTTTATGGATATAATCCCCCGATAGCAAACAAATACACTCTGTACCTGAATTTAACACTTCAGGGTATCATCCCGCATTGCTATTCTCATCGAATCTCTAGTATAGATGGAACTGAAAGAGAGAATAGAAAATGGTTCACTAGTATTATTACTTGTTCATACATCTGGCAAAGTTTATTAATTCTCCGTTTCTAAATTACCCGATTGTGTACTAATAACCATTTAAAAAAAGGAAATACCGCATAAACGTCCCAACTGCTCCCAATCCTCTGGAGCCAGTGAGACTATGGCATTCCCAATTGGGGAGTGAGGTGGGGCTGATGATAGTAGGGAGGGGGAGATGAAGGTGGAGAGACACCTAGTTATTCAGATCTGGTCACCAAATACGGCTAAAGCGATTTGAAGCAACGTTTCAATTCTGAATGGTGGTCTTTCACCAGGGTGATACTGAGAGTATCTTCCACTCTGGAACGTGCGCACATATACTATATTTTATTTTAAATGAATTGATTGTGAAATAACACAAATTAACTAAATAAAATGTACTTGATTTGATCTCGGGACCTTTGGATTTGTAGTCGAGAGCCTTACCCCTCACCATGGAGGCCGTGAATACTAAACTAACTAAACATCACATCATTTTTCCGCAGGGGTAGGCAGAAAGGACGAACTGTCAAACAGCTCGATCATCTGTTACTCTAACTTCTGACATGGCCCGACTCAAGTATTTGATTCACTCGATTGTGCCATGTCTTCCTTGGGCATCCCGGCTTTCTCTTCCATTCACATTCGCGTCAAATTTTATTGTTACACTCCTTTCTTCATCAATTTGCTCTACATGCCTAAACCATCTATGCATTCGTTTCTTAATCTTACTCATTACATCAGACTTTTTTTCACACGATCATACATGTTTTTTCCACACATTCGCCCCAGAGATCTATGCCTCACTGCGATACATCAGGGTTGGTATCAGCACTCCATCGTGAACTGCTAGCTTCGCTTCTTTAGACAAATTTTTGTTAGTGTCAACCACGTTCAGTCCTCCGATAATGGAGTTTCCTGCATTGTGCAGTTATTCTACTATTTCCTTTTAACAAATTTCATAACATAATTTACTATTTAAAACTCAATCAAATAATCTGCTGGTGAAGTAGATTGAGGATGTGCAGCAAACAAGGAGGAAATGGCGTCATACGTTCATGAGGCGGGCTTCCGGCACTCTGGCGGTGTTCTCCAAAGCTAGGGCATATTTCAACTACAGCCTCCTGCTGAGGGAGGGGGGATCAACACCCCCGGAGGGAGACTGCAGACAGGATATGATGAAGTAGATGGATTATTTGCATTCTTGTCAACTCATGGAACTTTATTGACGTTTCTCACAACTAACATAAACACCAGATGACTACGTGTGTGTGGAGATAATGTTCTTCAAACTAAACGGTAGGTGCTTTCCTCTATACCACGGACGTCTCCAAAACTTTTATTTTTACTGTAACTCTAGGCCTATATCATTTTGGGAATGCTGTATGGAGGGTCTTTTAGAGGGTACGAAGGAGTGAACTTGGGTCTTGAAGAGACCCATGTTGTAGGAAGGAAGAAACACAGAGGCCGGCAGATCATTCCATAGCCGAGCTGTTGAACACAGAACGAGTCGTAGGAGCGACCCGTTCTAATGTGACAAATGTCAACCGTGAGCAAATATTGGGGGCGCGTGACAGCATTCCCACCTGACGTCTGTGCTCCAAAGATTGCAATCAAATACTACAGTCGGGCCATGTCAGAAGTCGGAATAATGGGTGACAATGTATGAGACGATGCATGAAGCAAGAAATGTATGCCAATATCGAGTTGTTTAGGGGTCCGTCCTCTCTGCCTAGCCCTGCGGAGAAACGGCCTGATGGTTAGTTAGTTAGTTAGTTCACATTACTTCCTGTCTTCAAAGATCCAGGGGGCTAAGGCAATAGATTCATATATTTATATAACTAGAAAACAAAATGGTCTTGAACGCCGGAACGGCTGTCACAATAATAAAAAACTAAAAAAGCTTGCAGAACTTAATAATAACATTTTTAAATTAGATTTACACTAAATTAAAAATAATAATAGTTAAATGGAGTCGAACGAATTAAACACAAAAACAATTAATATAGATACTGACAGCAACAGATTAAACAACAAAATCCCACTTAGTATCAAAAAACTTAGTACCAGACGCCTCCTATCTGGACTGCCCGGGCTTCACCCTCGTAGGCGAGTTCAGACCAAAAGGAGGTGTTTGTTTGTATAGCCGAGCTGACGTCAACTGTGTGCGACTGTTGAGTCTGGAAAATTCCAGATTTGACGTAATGTGGGTGCGCGTCAGTCTTGCCAGTACGGTAAGATTTTACGCGTGTTTGTACCTCTCACCAAACCTCAGCGAATCAGACTCATCCAAGCTATTTAAACATTTGAGCGAAACTATTGATGACCTCTTACCCCGCTACCCTTCGGCCGAGTTTGTTGTTCTGGGGGACTTCAATGTTCATAATGAACCGTGGTTGAAGTTCTCATGTTCAACAAACTCGGCTGGCCGACAGGCGGAATTCTTTGCCCTTTGCCATGGGTTGGAGCAACTGGTTCAGGAGCCTACGAGGGTTCCTGATGTCCAGACTTACCGCTCCAATCTGTTAGACCTATTTTTAACCACCGAGCCACGTGTTTATGGGATTGATGTCGCAGCGCCTTTAGGATCGTCCGACCATTGCCTGGTGACGACATCAATCCCTATTAACTTCAGACCCCCAATTGAGAGGCTGAAGAGAAAAATGTGGCACTATAGGTCAGCAGATTGGTTCGGTCTGCGGGCGCATTTTAATGCTTTCCCATGGTCAGCTGTCTGTTTTCAGACTTCGAATCCGTCCAGATGTGCCCAGGAAATTAGTGAAGTCATCACATCTGCGATGGATGGCTTCATTCAATCAACCATTAAAGAAACTGGCGTAGGTTCAAAGCCGTGGTTCAGTCGACAATGCTCCGAAGCAGTTCGACGAAAAAACGCGGCTTACCGAGCCTACAACACATCTCGAACGTCAGAAAACAGATCAGCATATAACAAATTGGCAAAGGACAGTAAGAGAATCATCAATAGGTCAAAATTTGAGCACGACCTACAGATCAGTAAAAAGCTAGCTGCCTGCCCGCATGGCAGCAGGGCGTTCTGGTCGCTAGCGGGCTCCATAGGTCGCAATTTCTGCAAATCCAGTCTGCCGCCTTTTACCAGACCTGACGGTTCACTAGCAAACACTGCTACCGAAAAGGCCAACCTTTTAGGGAAAATGTTTGCAGAAAACTCGGCCCTCGACGACCGGGGTGCCATCCCGCCGTCGGTTCCTCACTGCGGCTTCTATATGAAAAAGCTGAGGATACGGCATCGGGATGTACTCCTTGTCTTACGGGGGCTCGATGTTAATAAAGCTAGTGGGCCTGACGGAATACCTGCCCTGGTATTGTGTGCTGCAGAAATCGCTCCAGTTTTAACAAAGCTCTTTAAAATGTCCCTGAAATGTGGCTCTGTGCCCTCTGGTTGGAAAAAAGCGGTCATTCATCCTATACCTAAGAAAGGTGACCGCTCCAACCCGGCCAACTACCGCCCCATAGCGATCACATCAGTTCTGTCCAAGGTGATGGAACGTGTGATCAACGACAAACTGCTTACATACCTCGAGAAGAACAAAATCATTAACGACCGCCAGTACGGATTCCGGCGGAACCGCTCGTGCGGTGATCTTCTCGCGTATGTGACGCATGTTTGGGGACGGTGCCTGGAACGTTATGGTGAGATTCAAACGGTCTCACTGGACATTTCTAAGGCCTTTGACCGGGTTTGGCACCGAGGACTTGTCAACAAACTGCCTTCTTACGGACTTCCCGTTTCCTTGTGTACGTGGATTGCCGACTTTTTGAGGGAGAGATCAATTCAGACATTTGCTGATGGTTTCATATCTTCCTCGCATTCAATAAATGCTGGCGTCCCACAAGGATCGGTTCTATCTCCGACATTGTTTTTGTTGTACATCAGTGACCTCTTGACATGTGCACCAATCCATTGTTACGCGGATGACAGTACAGTCCATGATTGCTTTTTGTTTGACAAGCCCCCAAAGGGCACACAAACTCCAACGGCTCGGAGGGCTTTGAAACAGAGAATGGACGGTTACCTTGAGAGGGTCTCCTCTTGGGGTAATAATAAGCTCGTCGAATTTAATGTTTCAAAGACCCAATCATGTCTGATTACGTCTAAAAGGGATCGAAATGACAATCTAGTCTCCTTTAATGGAAGCAATCTTCCCAACAAGCCCTCCATTGATATGCTTGGTGTAACCTTAAGTGACCAGCTCAGGTATGGGGCTCCATCGAAACCCGAGTAAAGTTAGCCTCTCAGAAGCTGGGCGTATTGTACAGAGCCCGCAGATACTTTAATAGTACACAACTGCTGACCCTGTACAAATCGCAAGTGCGCCCCATTGTAGAATTTGGCAGCCACCTCTGGTCGGGAGTCCCAAAATATCTGAAAAAACCTTGACTCTGTGCAGAAACGGGCGGTCCGTTTGATAGATTCGCCTATCTTAACAAATGGGTTGCAATCTTTGGAGCACAGACGTCGGGTGGGAATGCTGTCCTTGTTCTACCGGTATTTTAATGGAAGATGCTCCGAGGAACTAGCGTCATTGATCCCTTCGGCACCGGTGCATAGTCGGAAACACGCCAAACGCGCGCCCAACATTTGCACACGTTGACATTTGTCACATGAGAACGGGTCGCTTCTACGACTCGTTCTTGTGTTCAACAGCTCGGCTGTGGAATGATCTGCCGGCCTCTGTGTTTCCTCCATCCTATAACATGGGTCTCTTCAAGACCCAAGTTCACTCCTTCCTATCCTCTAAAAGATCCTCCACACAGCATCCCCAAAGATGATATAGGCCTTGAGGGAAATTATTTCCTCCTTGGTCTCCTGTGTGGAGTTACTGTAAAAAAAAAAGGTATTTATTTGGAACAATACAATTATTTTTTTTTTTATGAATTCAGGACTGGGGAACAGATTTTTAAAATGACCTAAAATAAAAGAGATTTTCGATAATAATTACCTTCATTTAGAAATATTTATAATTATTTACATTTACATATTTGTCGTGGAATACGAAAAACTTAAAAACTTAAAAATATTGAATTATAAAAGAATACTCATATGATTTATTTATTTGCATGACACAAACAGCTTTTAATGCAGATTTATATAAAAGGAAGTTTTACAAAAGGTAAGTCAACAAAGTTTCTTACGCTGAAAGTGGTTAAGGAAAGATTTTTTATTAGAAAAAACAAAATAAGAAAGGGGGGAGAGGAAGAGGATGCCAGGATCGGGACAGGAGATACTCTCGTTACATTTTATACTTGAGCATCAATTTGTGGTCGTACGAATTACTGCGGTTCGATATTTTGAAGAATGTCGACATAGGCATGATGTAGGTAAATGAAAATATTGCTATTGAAACTTTTTGTTAACTAGATATAAAAATATCGATTATTTGACGCGCCTAAGATACCGATTATGTTTTCCCATCCCTAGTTCCATGTTACTCAGGCACATTAGCGGAATTCGTTTAATAGACTAATTGGATTAGTTTTTAAGGAGCATGTAAAGATTATCTTTACAGCATCGCTTTTGTGAGCAAATGTTTGGAACAATACATTATTTCTTGGGGTTAAAATATCAAACTTAGCTTCATCAAATACCGTAGAAATATAATAATACGCGCAGCTTCTGATATTTACTGTACATTAAGACGGCAAGATGCTATACCAGCGCCCCTAGCGCTTGGGTTTTTCCATACATTTTATTAGATATTCCTTGAAATATATTCTTAATAAATTATAGAAAACAAAAATTCAAAAAATAAATATTAATTGACCTTTGTAATTATGTTATTACTCCTTTTTGCTAATTCATATATATGTTTTTAAAGAGGCTATTCTATTGACATTTAAAGCGTCGCTGCTGGCGCACTGTCAATGACGTCTGTGATATTTGATTACACGCGTAGCTTTGTCAAAATACTGGCAAGATGTTTAACTACCGCCTCTAGTGGCCCGGGCTGTAGTGACTTCCAGACTGTATTTCTATTGTAATAAATATTTTATTTTCTTTGTAAAAAATTTAATCAGCGCGCGAGCAGCGAGGCTTTAAACGTTAATACAATCCAAATAGCCCATTTAAAAAAAAGATTACTTGAATAAAAAAGGAGTAAAATCATATGTAGATAAATTATTATTTATTTTTGGATTTATCGACTCACATAATTTATTAAGAACACATTTAACAGAAAATCTAACAAAATCTATGAGAAACCAAAACGTACAACTCGGGCCGATAGAGGATGCCAGTGTAGCATGTTGTCATCAAATTTTATGCGCCGAAAGTATTGTCTTAATTTGGGTTAACATAATATAAGATATGGCGGAATATGTGGAAAATTAACTTTATTTCTAAACTGGATGTCTCCAAATATCTAAATGTTCATTATAAAGATTGTTTATCATACAGGTAGAGCTTGACTAATTAAAGAATGCCCCTGCCCTTTGTGCACTGCGCAGCTTTGCCGAAGTTATACGTAGATACAGAATGGCGATTGGTTATTTTTTGCGGTTGACTCCGCCTCCTACCAAAATCGGTTTCTGCGCATCGACCATCAGGCGCATTCTATTATTTGTCATGCTCTACCAATGGTTCGAAAATAGGAACTATTGACTTGTGTGATTTATAAAAGCATGTTTTTATTAATTTACCCTTTGATGTCAAACATTGGGCAAATTCCTTCTCATCTTCGGTTTGGTCAATAATTTTTTTAAATCGTCGGTTTTTTAAAAGTGTTTTAGTTTAAAAACGGTTTATTTATAAAAAAAATTCTGGTAGGTACTTATATTATTATGCGTGTAGCTGTTTTGCCTCCCAAAAGTATTATCAAACTGTGGTGAAGCCATTTACAGAGATCTATTTATAATATTTCTATATAGTACTTACATTGAAACTCTTAAAATGTTTTCATTTTTATTACCAATGCCCTTATTATTTCCCAGTAAAATGACGGTTATTTCTCGGTTATTACCCTGGAAAATTTCCTTTCTTAAGGATTACGGATTTTATTATTTAAATTAAAACTAAATGTCATTAAGAGGAGATCCAAATTCAAAATTACGTTTCATACATAACTTAATTTTCCAATTGAGGTTAAAATACCGATTCAAACTGAATGATATATTTTTTTTAATTAAAGGTTTAGTAAATATCTAGTACCGATGAGAAGTATTTTATTTATTTATTTTTTAAATTTTGAAGTATATGCAATGGAAAAATATTAATTTCCCAATTTTAGAGGCAACTCAGAAAATTATTTGCGGGTTTATCGTAAATTAAAAAAAAATATCCTATTTGTTATGTAGATATGATTACACAAATAAAAATAAAACATAAAAAAAAAGTTTTTTCTGATCGATATTTTAAATTATGTAGGGTAAATTTGTGTTCCAGTGTAAATTGGTCATTTTTAATTTAATTTAAAGTCCCACCATAATGCTTATATAGTTTTTTTTTTAAATTTATAATTTTACATTTACTTATATTTTCAAAGCAGAATGGGTAAAACTTTTTTTTAAATCACGGTTAGCCCCCAAATAATTATTAAAAGTGCCTCTAAAATCGCGAAAAATCAATTCCTTTAATGGCCTATATTTCATAATGTAAATCAAAAATAAATAAATTACTTCTAACCCGTACTAGATAGTTACCATTTTTTTTTTGATGATGACAAAATATCATAACGTTTAGGTGAGTATTTTGGCCTCAAATCCAAAATTAAGTTTTGGGTGAAACAGGGCGCGCAGCCGTTCCTCTTAAGATGGTTATCACTGGCGTTTCCAATTTAATTTTGAATTCAGGGTTTTTTTCCTGCATAGTTTTATACTAGCTGTAATACGTGTGGTGCAAATTCAGTTGTCAACTCTACTTCAAGCATAATTAAGCGTAAATGGATATGTCGTGTCTAATAGCCTTAGATCATAAACTTGCAACACCGTTATCGATTAACAATTCTAAATAAATTGATTTTGAGTCAACTGCGAACCGGTTCCGCCGCGGATATTATTTAGTGTTTGCCCGTTAATCTCATTAACATGAAAACGAGTCTCTAATAGCGCTAGTGATAGAAGGAGCAGGAAACTTGGTAATAGTCGTGTTGATTATACTTGTATTCGAATGTTTAGGTAGGGTTTTCAAAAAGTATCAACTTTGAAAATTTTTTCATACAGGTTCCGGATAGATTGAGAGGTCCTGTGTTAGATTCCTAAATGCGACCTTTTCCTATTTTATTGTCTGTGTACTTTCTGTTCCATATTTTTATTTGAGATTTGTTTATACTGTCTTTAATGATTAAAAAATATTACCATGAGCTTTATAATAAGCTTCAATATGCTATTCCTATAAAAATGGATATTAATACTAGACTTGTGGAAAAAGTCAATAGACGTACCATATAAATAATAATCGCATAGTTATAGTCAAATTAACCTTAACATATCATCGAAACGTACTCGATACACTAAATTATTTTATACTCATACATTAAACAACAAAACAAACGCTGCAGCAAATTCACAAATTATACGTATATATTTCACGTGTAATGAGATTTTTTCATCTTCGCTTAGGCCCTGATTGATTCATAAGGCTTGGGTTGCACCGTGAAAGAGCTTTTCCTCTCTTTAAAATCATAATTGGCCATTTATTTATAAGCATTGATTACGATCGTAACTTCGCCTCATTTTGCATCGTAACTTAGCGGTCCGGTCTAATAGTCTAATGCTCCGCCATGGAAACGATACTTTGCCTCATACGCTCACTTTTATGGGACTTTAAAATAAGTAAGTACCGCACTCTATGTTCAAGTAAGTGGGAATTAAAAAATGTGTTGAACGAGACAGGTACTACAATAACAATGATGGTTTTGGTTGATTACAATAAGGGACAGTTTAAAGGTTTAAAAGGTCAAGGATAGCCAAACACTTACCAAATAAAGTCAAGCACGAACGTGTTACTCGTAATGTGGTTTTTCTTTTCCGAACAAGAGAGCATTCCAAGCGATTACCGTCAGATCACTGTGTTCCATTTTCAAAACGTTGTGTTTGATTTGGAAAGGTAAGGATAAGTAGCAAATAAGGTAGGAACCAAACACATTATCATTACAGAACCTAACACTATCCATATATTAGAATACACGGCGGGTACCCGCATGCACAATTTTTATCTTCTATATTTCCTTCGTCTCACGTAATATAATTATATAGCGCATAAAATAAATAAACTTAATTGGAATCTTATTTAATAATCTCCATTGGTACCAAGTTAACGATCAACATTGTTTAATATAATAATATGAATAAGTGCAATAGATCAGCTTTAAGCTGAAGGCTCTACGTAAAATATCGCCTTATTACGAAAATAATAATTAATAGGCAAAGAACAACGGAACAATTTGTTCGTAATAATGGGGAGATGTTTTGTACCATAGGGTGACCATGGTCAGAGCACCCAATGAAAATAGTTTTTAGCCTAACTTACTAACTAACTATCCATCAAGCCGTTTCTCAGCAGGAGTGGGCAGATTTTTTTTTTATTTTTTATCCCACTGGCTTCAAACCGTCTGGAGCCAGTGAGACTAGGGCATCACCAATTGGGGTATATTGTGAGGCTAAATGTACGCCGGGATTTGAACCCGCGACCTACGGATCGTAGCTGGGAATCGTAACCACTCAACCACAGAGACCGTCGAAGATAGAACGGCTTGTTTCATTCAAATTCATTCATACATCGTGTCATAAATACTATTCTGTTATTCTGACTCTTGCCATGGGCCGACTGAATTATTTGGTTCACTTGATCGTGCTTTGTCGTCCTTGGGCACCTCCGGCTTCTTCTTCCATTCACATTCGCGTCATGTATTCTCCTAACACTCCTTACATCGTTCATCTGCTCTATATGCCCAAACTATGTAAGCGTCCCTTTTTAAATCTTACTTATTACGCTCACATCAGCCTTGCATTCTTTACGAAGCTCAACATTTTGTACATGCTCATACATGGTTTTACTAAACATGCGCCTCAGGGATCTCATTTCTACAGTATTCAGTCTGCTTCCATCCTTCCTCTGCCAGTTTTTAGACTACTATTAGTTAGCTAGGTAGGTGCTACCCAGTGTTTCTCGTCATTTTAAAGACAAACCTTAGAAGTATTTTTTGAGGATCTTCAATATTTAAAAATATTTTGTAAAACATACGTAGGACGGTCAGAGAAAGGTTGTAGTTGTGATTTGATTTCGATAAATGCAAAGTGTATGTAAATTAAAAAAAAAAAAAAAACTAAATAATTTATTTTTCTCTAAAAACATTATGATTATTATATTGCTTAATAATACTGTGAACATTATTTTTAAATAATAAATAATCATCGAAGAAAACTTTCTCTTTGTCGCTTTACATTAAACTTAAATGAAAAACATTAACCTCCATTAGTAATATAACTAACTAACCATCACGCCGTTAACCGTTTCCCCGCAGGGGTAGGCAGAGAGGACGGACCGCCAAACAACTCGATCTTGGCATACACTTCTTGCTACATTCACATTCATACAACGCCTCATACATTCTCTTCTGTTATAGTAATATAATAATAATAATCACGTAATCACGAATAAACTGTAAACGTAATCATAGAAACCGGTCGAAAAATGAATCAATTCAATGAAGTGGTATTAAAAAAATGCCCTTTTTTCATTAAATAAAAAAATCCCTCTACGACGTTTCTCTCTCCCAATAATCACCATTTTCTTTATTTTATGCTTCACTCTGTACTTAAAGGTCGTTAGCATAAATAAATTATCTGCAAAGGGTAATTTAAAAAAATATTTTAGCCAAGATGGTCAGTGTGGTCACACTGCGCAGTGTCACACACCTACTTATTAGTATTTATTTAACATGTATAATTAATAGAGTTCCTGTTCGTTATAGTTATAACAGATCGTTCTTCTAACGTCTTCATTATCTCCTATTGGATCTACCCATTTTTTTATCACGTTACAGTCGACGCGGACGGTTTCATTAGAGAGGAACTCGACTGAATACGTCGTTTTACTAAAATCCCTAAGAGAGGTTTTATTTCACACTGTTGATTTTCAGTACGAAGGAAATTTTATCAACTAAATCAATTAAAAGCATTTTTTAACTAAAGATGTGAACGGTAATTAAAATAATTAAACAAACACATTTTATTGATATTATTCATTTGACGCATTAAGCCCACAACATTTTAAATAGAAACATCGAACATATTGAAAACATGTAATTATTTTTACACATGTTGATTTACCGTATTGACTCAAATCACTATTTAAAAAACAAGTTTCGTTTGTTTTTTTTTTCAACTCTATGGTTATGAACGAATTACTATACTTATTTTAAAGGTTCTTTAGCTAGATTAGAAAAAAATGTCAGCGTTATTTCTGTTATTGAAATTGGTACTCGTTTATCATTTGTTGTTATTCTGGTAATATTTAAAAAAATACCAGTTCGCATATGTACGATCTATAGACCCGCTACAAATAATCAGCCTGCGGCGCTTTTGAGTTTGAAATTTGTAATGTGTATAACAAAATTCGTGGTAAAACGGTAGTTTTCAGGACTTTCTACCCAGGGGTCACACAGATATAAATTTAAAAAAAAATACTTGAGTAATTGAACCCAGTTACAGAGCGATAGATAAATTTTCTCAGTTTTTACTTGATGAAACTACAATAAAGAAAAGAAATCAAATAAACATTTCCTTGTGTGTGTGTTCAAAATTGGAACTGATGAACCTACGTGTTAATAATTTAGTAAATTATGATAAGAATGTTTTCAAATCCAGACAAGCGATAAAGTATCTACCTCTAATGAACTTCACCACAAAAACATTTTTTTTTAAATTTGAAACGTAATGTTTTTTTATCACATCGTAAAAATAAAATTTCTCAATTTTCACCTTGGCAAGTTATTCCCTGTGATTTTTGAGGGGTGACAACTTGGAGGCAATAAATAAAAATACGTATCGAGCACATTTTCAGCCGACTTTTTCTGTATCCAAGCGAGTGAGTAAATAATTTATATTCCGTGATTGGTAATTATTTGGGTTCGCTGACACGCGGGAATTTGTAACTGTCGATCTCGGCAGATGAAAATAAACCACAACAATGGCCGAAGGTCCCCACTCGCGCAGCCTCCGCATCTTCATCTCGTTACGGCTGAACAAACGACGCGGACATCTCAATATTGTGATCCTGCCTGTGATGCTGGACTAATTAATGTCGACAGTCGCTCAGAGGCCGGTGGGTTTATATAATGGGGAGGTAGAACCTTATTATAGGCTGTGTGCTTACGGATAAGTAACTCAGGGCTACCTACACAACACTGTTTTTATTATTAGAGATATGTAATTGGTACTGTGTTCATACATTGTTTCCAGAGCACGGACTCAAAAATAGTGGGTTGAATATAATTGAAAGTAGTCTTGAAATTAAATATTTAGTAAGAATTTACGAATGCCGCGAAAATATCGCTTAAATTTGGTATGTCATTTAAATTTTAAATACATGTTGATTTTATTCTGGCGATAGATATTTCGAAAATTTTAAAGATAAATAATGAAGCTTTTAAAAATTACCCGAAACATCACTTCGTGTGTTGCTAACTGAAGCAATACTGCAAATGATTTACATATACATTCCATATGGATAGTTAGAAAACATATAAGGTTTCCAAAGACAAAATATTCAAACTGTAATCTTTTAAATTCAATGAAACACATACCAAAATGTCTGAAAATAGGTAAAGGTTGAAAACCAGTTAAAGCATTTTTGAACGATTCATCTGCAATTCCAGTAGGCATTTCATATTTATTTATTTATAAAATACATGATATTTAATGGAGACATTTACATGGAGTAGATTCATTAGATCACCATACTAGGCGGCTGCCTGTTTCATGGGGACCAATGGAGTATAGTTACTTTGTATGAAGTCTAGTGTAAACGGTCTGATTGAAGTGTTGGTGTGATGCTGTTTGATATAATAATAATAATAATGTTTGAATTTCTTCTATAGCGCCGTTTTCTTGGGAAAATTACCTCAAGGGCGCTTTACAACATAATTTATGTAACCTATCACTTAGACTAATAACTATTATTACCTTACAATTAAGAATTATATCTAGGGACTTACAATTTAGACTTAAGTATAACTAGTGACTTAAAACTAATGCAGATTTATGACCAAGTGCATATTTTACATACAAAACTGCAAAATGACTTACAACCATGGCTTTAAACTAGAGTCTTACAATTAATGCAGCTACATATAATTACAATATTATAAATACCTGTTACGATTATTGCCCCTGCTGTCAGTGGTAAAGCATACAAAAGTAGAAGTGTAAGAAATATTATTGTATTAAAGAAGGTAATCTAAGAGGAAGTAAATAATTCATTTGGACTGTGTAATCAAAACACCCCTAAACCAATGAGGTCGTTATTCTGGATATGTTAATTAAAAAAAGTGAGTCTTTAGTTTTGTTCTGAATTCAGTAAAACTGTCAATCTTTCGCAAATGTGAAGGAAGTTTGTTTCGAGCTGCTGGGCATGCTACTGCAAAAGCTCGGTCTCCGAAGGTGGTATTGGGATTGGGTTTAGGTACTGAGAGTCTTCATCTCTACAGAGATGCTAATCAAAGAGTTGATTGTCTAGAATTAACATTGTCTGTAGTATATAGTTCCGATAAGTAGAGTGGCACCATGTCATGTATCGCCTTAAAGACCATATAGCATAGTTTGAATTGAATCCTCTAAGGACACTTAAGCGAATGGAATACAATATCTATAAAATTCGTAAGATTTAAAAATATAGAAGTAATGCGTAGGTATTCAGAATCACTCTAAAATGGTCGTAAATTTTTAAATTATATTAAAATCCCCTTTGTAAGAAATTGTAGATTTCCATGATTTTTGAGAATAATAAAATTTAAAGTATTTGTGTATGGTCCCCCTATAAATTGATCACTAATATCGGAAGAAACTGTCTTATATTAAATTTACTGGAACAACTGGAGATAAACACATCAAAAATGATCCAAATATAACGTTAATAAATAAAAAATAAAAATTGTCTATTCTCCTCTCCCTAGTATTTTCATGAAACCTAAACAATATAATGTTTTAAAATAATTTGAGAATTTAATAAACACATTTAAATTAGCTGATTTAATCGGTATTCATGTCATTATAAAATAATCGAGAAAAACCTGCCACCATTAAAAGGAAGGAAAAAACAGATTCTTACTGAAAGTACCCCACAGAATAAAGTATGGTATAATCATTTTCACAATTATTGATTTGTAAAAATCATTTCAAACGCCATAAATATAAAAAGAAGTTTTAGGATTAAAAAAATAACAATTAATAATGTTGGAGTTATTTTTGTTGCTTCAACTTATTAAGATTGTTTAATTACCTACTTTGTAATGACGAATGAATATAGCAATATATTGACCAAATGAAAGAAATTTTATTTTCCACAGAAAAGAGGAAATGGTTCAACTTGCTTTATAAACTTTTCACTTTTACTTGGTGAACCCGATAATGCTAAAATGAGGAAAAATATCGGCCACACACAAAATGCATGAAATGTCCATTACAGCCAGCAGAACGTCGGCTACTACTGACGACTGCGTATCGTACCAGTCAATGACGGTCTCGTAGTTGAGTGGTTACGATCCTTGGCTACGAATCCGGAGGTCGCGGGTTCAAATCCGGGCGTGCGAAATTTGATTTTATTTGATAACATTGCGGTATTTCCCAATTTATTCATTGAAAATAATATGTGGTATATTTACGGCACGTTCCAGAGTGGTAGATATTTTTAGTATCGCCCTTGTGAAAGACCATCATTCTGAATCGAAACGTTGCTTGAAATGGCTTTTATCGTGTTTGGTGACCAGATTTGAATAGTCAGGTACTTTCCTACCTTCCTTTTCCCCATCTCCTTCCCCTTCTCAATACCTTTAACCTAACAACATACCCCATTTGGGGATGCCATAGTCTCACTGGCTCCAGACGGTTTGGAGCAGCTGGGACTCTTGTGTGGTAACACATAAAAAAAATCAGTGAGCGAAACTTCTCGCTAACTACCGCACCATGGCGTTCAGTTCATAAAGGCTGAAAAGCTGCACCTACGGTAGGTACCTTAAGAAAAATGAACAGTAAGAAGAAATTATAAAAAAAATTTAAAAACTACAAGTTTCTAACTAAAATGCTTATTTTTTATGAATTAAGTGTGGAACTTGTACGCACGTTTATTCGGTTGGCCATAAACATCAGCGAAAGACGATAATAAAACAGTAATTCTCAAACATTTAATGCATATTTCATACCTGAACTTGAAAAATTTCACAAAGCCTACCTTTGGTCGTGGAGCAATTCACGCCACTATATATATATTTATTTAAAAAAATCGATTTTTTTCGAAAAAACAATATTTTTGGTGTGTCGAAAAATAATTAAATACATTTTATTTATTTTATCCATGAGGAATACATCAAAGCAGTTACCTTTTTGTCAATTACTAAAACTATATAATATAATAAAAATAAAATATGAAATAAACTTTTTTTTTCTCCAAATATAATAAAATTACTTTCTGGTGTTATTACTAATAAAATTATTAAGTAATATTTTGTGTACTTCACTGATAAATATTTAAATAACAACATCTATATAAATCAATGTAAGTTTGTTTGTTTGTCCACGATTACGAAAATAGCACAGTTTATTTTTATTAGTGCCGGGAAGGTTTAGGGAGTAGTTTGAATGAAATCCAATGTGTATAACTGTTGCTATAACGTTTTAAAATTAGTGTGAAAAACATTGAACCCGCTATGTTTTATTTAGGTTAGTCCATAGATATAACACTCTGGTTAGCCACAGATTGCATATTCAAAATAAGAAGGTTTTTTTGGGCAGAATATTTTCAAAATGCAAAACATGAGTGGGTACCTACATAAGGACATAATGATTTATATATATTGTGAAAGAATAAACGTTTGGAATGAAATAAAAAATTCAATCGAATGTTTATTTAAGTGGTCTAATAAAAGTGGTCTACAACAAATGTATGTGTTTTTTTTTATTTTGAATGTTTATTTATTTGGAGATAGTTATTTTCGCTGCCAAATCAATTATTGTACCCGAGCAAGGCCGGGTACACGTCAGCTAGTATTTTATAAATTTATTATTTAAAAAAATGTTTAAAACTTTTATTTTTATTAATTACGTAGTTTTAAAAAAAAATTGTTGATGTTTTTAATTTGTCTCTTCTTGTATTATTATTTATCAATGTTTATTATTCGTCTATACTTGACATTATTTCATAGTATACTCTCTATCCTGATGAGGAAAACTTCGCTTCCGAAAAATATTGATATTTATATATTAAATAGTGGTATACACAAAATATTTTTTATTAATTTTATAAACATTTTATTGGCAATAAACGAGTTTATTATTATTATTATTTAGAGAGATATTGATATAATTAGTGATATGTCAAATCATTTGACCGAACCGCCATAGAACCGCTTCGGAGACCGTCTGCTGTGCACATATATATATATATATATATATATATATATATATATGTCTATATAACGCCACGAATTATATCAGACGAAATATGAATGCAGTTTGGTTTGGTTGGTTGCATATATGATTGAACGCGGTTATTTTTTGCGCTTTTGTATGCAGCGCCCATAATGTTTCAGTGGGAGTGCCAAAATCGACAGGTTACTAACAATGTTTGGAATATATTTTAAACACATATATTACACCTTCGCGGCCATGGGCAGGGTTGCCGAAACGAATTAAAAATATTTTTATTTTTACTTAATCCGAATCTTAAAAATCAATTATTTATAAAAATAGTTCCTATAAAATAATATTCATGGAAACCTTCATCATTCGAGTCAGGTACTTACCTACATGTATTCGGTCTCTTTGTTCACTGAAATATCGAATGTTAAACAAAATCATCCCACCATCGTGGGTGAGGTGATTTTGTTTCCCTTGTGTTTTGCATGAAATCAGTTAGAGATATTTTTTAATTAATTTATAATTTTAATCAAAGTGAACTAATCATTTTCAAAATCTGTAAAATTTAAAAAATTCAACTCTTATTTATTTTGTTAAGCCCGTCCAAATCAATAGAAGGTATTTGTACCTATTTATGACTTATTTAAGTACTTTTTAATACACCTGCTGGCAGTTAATTTATTTTCTGGCTTTGTTTAAGAGGGATACTCAAAAAGGCAGGTTGCTGACGCTGCAAAGTGAAATTTAGTACCTCATTTAGGTACTCGTTCCCAAGCTCCTAGAGATTTGTTAAGTTTCTCATAAAAGGCTCTATAAAAAAAAGTGTTATTATTAGTACCTTCCTACTAATATTTATTGGTCTCAACTGCTCTGTACGGTATTTCCATTCCTTATTTATTGTTTTTTTTGTTGTTTTTTTTTTGTTGTCCTGTTGATTTTTTTGTTTTCAATAGTTATTTTTTTAATTTACGTAAAAACAAATTACAAGGTTAATAATATAATTCAGGACGTTTTTCATAGTCTTTCTCAATAGGGTTTCCTATGCTGATTTAAAAACTGATCGTTTTAAGCTCCTACGACGTTCTTTTCAAAATGCTGGATACTCCTCCCCTTTGATTTCTTTGAGTCAGGTTTTGATTTGTTTTGTTTTGTTTGTTTGTTTGTTTGTTTGTTTGTTTGTTTGTTTGTTTGTTTGTTTGTTTGTTTGTTTGTTTGTTTGTTTGTTTGTTTGTTTGTTTGTTTGTTTGTTTGTTTGTTTGTTTGTTTGTTTGTTTGTTTGTTTGTTTGTTTGTTTGTTTGTTTGTTTGTTTGTTTGTTTGTTTGTTTGTTTGTTTGTTTGTTTGTTTGTTTGTTTGTTTGTTTGTTTGTTTGTTTGTTTGTTTGTTTGTTTGTTTGTTTGTTTGTTTGTTTGCTGTTTTGTTTGTTTGTTTGTTTGTTTGTTTGTTTGTTTGTTTGTTTGTTTGTTTGTTTGTTTGTTTGTTTGTTTGTTTGTTTGTTTGTTTGTTTGTTTGTTTGTTTGTTTGTTTGTTTGTTTTGTTTGTTTGTTTGTTTGTTTGTTTGTTTGTTTGTTTGTTTGTTATTTTTGTTGTTATTGCTGGTGGAAGTGAATTACACAGCTTATTGGAGAGATATTTATAGTTCCATTGTCTAAAGGGTAAGTTGTTAGTTAAATATTTTTATTTATTTAGAGACAATATAATGATTTGTTGGTCTTGTTTCTTTTAGAACTCACAGGTAAACAGAATCGTAAAAGATTTTATTTTGGGTTTAATAGTACCAGCCCTGTTTATAATTATTTCCCGGGTGTTTTTCTCCCGCCCTGTCAGTGGGTATAATTTACAGTGTTCCTTCAGGGAATCGAACCTGCATCTGCAACCAACACTGTACGACACTCAGTGCACACTGCACACACACTGCACTGTACAGCGCGCGCTCAAATACGGATGAATGCTCTCACCAACCAATTGCAAGGGGGTTTGAAAGTGTACTTTGAAGAACTACATTTTTTTCGATAACAATTATAAATGTAGTAACTAAAAAAATAATCACAATTAAATATTTGGATTAAATAAAAATTATATTAAATTAAGATTTGGCTAACTAGAAGAAACTACTTGTATTAAATATTTTGGAAATATTACTATATGTACTATTAATGTTGTTATTTATGTTTTTATATGTTTTATTGAACAAGAAGAAATATTTTTGAGTAACATTATTATGTAATACCTGTGTTTAAGAATTTAAGTTTGTTAAATATGTTTTTTATTTTATATATTATATCGATCGTGTGAAAAATATTGAAATTCGTAAAGAATGCAAGGCTGACGTAAACGTAATGAGTAAGATTAAGAAAGGGGCGCTTAGATGGTTTGGGCATGTGGAGCGAATGAACGAAGAAAGGAGTGTAAGAAGAATGTGAAGAAGAAGCCGGGGACTCCCGAGGAAGACATGACGCGATCAAGTGAATCAAATACTTGAGTCGGGCCATGTCAGAAGTCGGAATAATAGAAGAGAATGTATGAGACGATGTACGAATGTGAATGAAGCAAGAAGTGTATGCCAAGATCGAGTTGTTTGGCGGTCCGTCCTCTCTGCCTACCCCTGCGGGAAACGGCGTGATGGTTAGTTAGTTAGTTAGTTAGTTATATTATAAGGTTTTGAATGACGAGCACCCGTTAGTCAAACTACTAAAATGTAGTTGTATTTCTTGAAGTTAATAAAAATAAATTAAAAACTCTCTCTACGTTTGTGAGCAGGTGATATTTGTTACATTATCTACGATTTAAACTGTTTTTGTTGGGGTGGAGTCACAAAATGGGGTTGAATAAGAAGTTCGATGATCCGATATGAGCTTAACATTGAACCACTGTTACTCTTTATAAAAAAAATGGCAACTGAGGTGGTTTGGGCACGTATTAAGAATGCCAGAAGGTCGAATTCCGCGGAAAATTCTAGTGCTATTCCAGAGGGAAGACGTTCAGTTAGCCGCTCCAGACACAGGTGCGAGAAGTAACTTCAGAGGCTGTGATCGGAGAGGCTGGACCTACTATGAACATATACCATTGACGTAACACATGAAAGGGACGCCTGGAGGGGACTTATCGATGCGATGGGTCCTCGATTCGAGTAGGACAAGGGGAAGAAGATGTGTGTATGTGTTAAATAATTCTTCCGCACTAATAATACTACTATCGGATTTATTACTTAAATATATATTTTTCACATTTTTAGGGCATTCGAAACATGATACGGTGTTGCTATACCTGCTCATATATGACGTTAATTTAAGATGAAGCTATTTATGAAATTACTATTTCGATTAATCTTTACTAAGAATCGGTTTATATCATGAAAACCAAATCATGTGCTCGGATAAAATGAAGCTTTTCGTATAGTTTCACTTGATTAGAATTAAAATGTGATTGATAATTACATAATAAAAAATATGCTAGACGGTCTCCGTGGATGAGTGGTTACGATCCTCGGCTACGAATACGAAGGTCGCGTGTTCGAATCCCGGCGTGCGCAATTAAATTTTATTTGATTAAATTGTGTTATTATATAATTTATTCATTTATACGTAGTAAATTTGTGGTTCGTTCCAGAGTGGTAGATACTGTCAGTATCGCCCTGGTGAAAGACCCTATTCAGAATTAAAACGTTGATTGAAATGGCTTCAACCATGTTTGGTGACCAGATCTGAATAGCCAGGTACTTCCCTACCTTCCCTCTTCCCCGTCTCCTTCCCCTCCTCGATACTTTCAGCCTCACAGCGTACCGTTATTTAGGATGCCATAGTCTCACTGGTTCCAGACGGTTGGGAGCAGCTCTTGTGCGGTATCGAATAACAACAACAAAAAAACAAAAAAAATTCCAATAATTTTTTCTTTAGAAAATTATGAACTCACATAAGAAACAAGTTAAACAAATACTTCCGTAGAGATTAGATTTTTGACAGCTTTCATAATTTAATAATGGGGTTAATCTTGAACCCTCCTTCCACCAAATTAATGATACATAATACGTACTGCGAGTCCGGTGATTCATGTGTTATAAAATATATTATTAACCCCGTTTCTCAGAAAACCTTACCTGCTGCAGCGTCTTGCCACATTCTCGAAGGGAGAGGAATTACGATGGAGCACAAGCTAATGGTAGATTCTCAACTCATTATGACTAATCAGGGAGCAGTTGTTGCATGTCAGGAATGAAATTTCACATTTCTTCAAATGGTATTTAAAAAAAAAAATCATATGTCATGCAACACTAGATTCCCAACTGCCCTGAGCCAAGTACGGGAGCCTTAATTTTGAGAATGTTTTGAAGTTGAAGGGAGTAGAATGAAGAGAGGGGACAGGGGAAGGTTGGGAATTACCCGACTATTTATTTATTTTCAAATTATGTACAAGTAGAAAAAATAGATTTAGCACAATATACAGGGTTACTCAAAATGATCGACACATTTTTGCACGTTCTCCTCTGATTCACGCGGTCGGATCGGGCTTTTTCCTTTACAGTTGCTCAAATTGGTGATAACGACGACAAATGCTCTTTCTAATTGGATATTCAATCTTAAAATAGAGACGAAAGATACGCTGCACTATAGTTGTACAGAACTCACGAACACATGAAACTTTGCGCTGCATAGTAGCCATTTCACTTACAACTTACGCGATATGGCTTCTCGGCGGTGGTTGTTAAGCGTTGGTTGGTTGGTGGCGGTGGTGGTATAGCGGCGAGGGTTGTTAAAGACTCAATTTCGTACCAGTAAGTGAAATTTTGAAATATACGTTATATGTCAATGATCTACGTAGGAATTGAAAAAGGAGGTCTTTGATTGGTTATCGCGTCCGCCACTGCGAGCTCTTATATTCGGTTCCGGTATTTGTTTGCCACAGTACTATCAAAAGCTATCTTACTCTTAATTCCATGTTTCACTCCAATTTTAACAATATTAATACAGCGGCACGCCACTGGGCCACGGCAAGATGGTACCTCATAACGTAATAACTAATAATAAGTAGTAATAAGTCGAAGCAATTACCCCCTAAACTTCAATTCTCACGAGCGCGATTCTCGCGTGCACCGACCACATGTTTGTTATAATCAACTAAATACTTTAATATTAGCAACAGGAATCAAGTCGTGAACTGAATATAGTCATTTTAATACTTATTTTATATTAACACTGAAGAGGATGAAGCGATGAGAGCATTTCGAAAAAGATATTGCAATTAGCGATGAGTCGTTCATGAACGAGCCTTTCATTTGTGCCGGCTCATTTCGATGAACCGTGAGCGTACGTACCATGGCTCAATAGAACTGTGACTCTCTTCGACAAACCTTGGAATCACTTAAAAAAGATTGTTTGTTTATTTAAAAAGATAAACATATCTCAAATGTTCGATAGTATTCTTACGCATTTCTAAGATGACGCATCTTTAAATATGGTCGTTTATCCTAATTTGTTCAAATAAAATCTTCGTATAAGCGTCTAATTTCGACAATGCTAAATTATGCCCAAGACCGTGGAATTGGCAATTGATATTTGGTGACATGACCCATCTTAAAGCAGATGTTTTCAAGGCTTCACAGATTCGCGTAGAAGAATATTTACCGTATTTATACGTGCGAAGGCATGCACTTAAACGGTGCTTAAAAGTCTGGCATCTGGATGTTTTGTACCTACAACTATACGCTGGGAGCTAGGAGCGAGCTGTGAGTCGTATAAACTGGGGTATGAGCTCATGTACTGGGAGTCGGCTCTTAATATGTTCCGGGTCTTAAATGAGCCGCCGTACTTTTGAGTCATACGAAAATATTGAGCTGGTACCGTGACTCGTTCTCTCAACAAAATGAGTCATGGCCCTTCGCTAACTGTAAGGAATGTTTTTTTTTTAATTTCTCTCTTTTCAAACAAATTTTCGATGATTGGGGTTTTTTATACTTTGTAGAAAACATGCTAACTGACATTGAAACGTAAAATATGTTTGTAATATGTAAAACGTAAAAATGGATCGGAATACTTGAAGACGCATGCATGAAAATAAACGAAGGAAACAAAATAACTTCCCTTATTTTTATGCGTACATTACATGCAAGCATCGTTTGTTATGCGTTTGAGTACTATTTGTACAGATAGGTGAAAGGATTTTTTTTTTAACTTCCTTTTCGCTGGTAAGTAATGCAAAATCATGTGTTTTTGGTTTGAGAATTTGATGGCCGAGAAATATCATAGATGATTTGATTAAATACTGCAACAGAACACATCTTGGCCTTTCGTTTGACCGTCCATATTTTTGATGTATCTTTTTATAAGCCAAGAAAAAAATAAAGTATCAGACCTGAAAAAAAAGTTATATACCAAACCTCCTAGTTACGAACCATTTTTCCGATATTATCGTATTGCTCATTGTGGCAAATTAAGTTTTTTAGAAAACGACCGTAAAATATTTTGAAATTTGTGATCGAGCTTTAAAATAAAACACGCATTTCGGTGATGTTTTTTTTTTCTTAAATCGAAACATGCGGCCGATTTTCAGCGGGAATTTCAACCTTGTTGCCACCTGGATAAGGAGCGCGTGATTTTGTTGGAATTTTAGCAAGTGGATAGCAACAAAAAAATTCAAAACTTTTTCCCTGTACTTTGTACGTGTACTTATTTGTAGGAACTGCGTTGTTAAAAAAACGTATATTAGGGTAGTTATCTTATAGGTACTTAATTAATGGCGTTACGAATTTCTTTAATTTGTAATAACAAATTGAGTATCACGTATTTCAAACACATGAAAAGGATTTACTAAGTAACTAACCAACACCCAATTAATTTGTTAATTAGATTTCTGCTTAATTCGTCAAACTCTAATTAATTTATTAAAAAAAAAAAATAATGTTATTATTAAGTTCTGCAAATATTTGAGTTTTTATTTTATTATTGTGACGCTTTTTCGGCGTTCAAAGCCATTTTACAACTGTGATTAGGTCAGAATGAGATGATAATAAAAATTAAAACACTCCAAGAACTTAATAATAACATTATTAAATTTGATTTACTATAAATTTGAATCCTTAGAAATATTAAAAATATTTGATAGAGATTATGAAATGTTCGCATTTCAAATACCATCTATTGGGGTGAACCCCTCACATTTTTTTTGTTATTTATTTATATTTTATATTTATATTTTTTATTAATTTTGTTAAAACATAATTATCGAGGGATGTTCGCTGTCCGTCTCACTAAGAAACTTCCTGTGTCGAGGCAGTTTACAATATTTTGATCTTTGTTGCACTCCGTTAGCGAATGATATATACAATCAAAGTGTTGAAGATTTTTTGTTAAATTGATTTCAAACCCTTTATGTGAATTAATCTAATACGAAATAAGATGTTCACGTTTAAAAAAGCACGTTTGCTTCCGTAAACTGTAAAGAAACATTTTAAAGCACTTTGAAAGTTCACTGCTTCCTACTTTTGTGGTAGAGGCAAAAGCCTCCGTTTCTCAAGAGCTGCGTTTGAACATGGTCCATTTGAGTCGGACCATAAATAATTCGCAAGCGTGAAATAAGCACCCGCCGTTGTTCCCGAAGAGTCACGTTTGAGCACTTGGCTTCACGAAATAGTTTGGTACGATTATGGACATTGGTAGTAACCGTTAATAGTCATTGAAGTTTGTCCCCAAAACTGTTTCGAATGCTATGTAGTTACATTCTTTGATATGGCGAAACAATACAACCGCAGCTGTTACATTTACCCAAGTTATTAGTATGCTAAGTAGTCTGAACACCTGAAGTACGGCGACACTAGTGACATCTATATTTTCTGTAACAGTCGCCGGTTTTTCCTAATAGCATTATTCTCTTTGTTCCGTGTTCAACTCATATTGCTTGTCATCTCGTGTTCTTATCTAGGTTTATTCTGTAAATTTAATATCAAGCTTTTATAATAGTTGTACAAATAAATCAACTCCTGTTAACCATTGGTGAGCCGCTTTATTAATCACAGTTCCCAACACATGTTCCTTTGATTAAAACGTTATATTAAATATTAATATACTAAACAAACTTGTTGGAATCTATCAAGACATTTTTCCCATTAACGTTGATTCCTCAACTAACATGTGAAAAGTTAATTTGACTAACTATCTAACCATCACACTGCTTCCCGCAAGGGTAGGAAAAGGACAGACCGCCAAACATCTCGATCTTGGCATACACTCCTTGTTTCATTCACATTCATACATCGTCTCATATATACTCTTCTGTAACCTATTCTGAAACATGGCCCGACTCGAGTATTTAGTTTTTTTGATTGTGCCATGTCTTCCTCAGGCGTCCCCGGCTTCTTCTTCTATTCACATTCACGTCATATGTTTTCCTTACACTCCTTTCTCGTTTATCCGCTCTACATGCCCAAATCAAGCTTCTCTTTCTCATTACCCTCTCATCAGCCGTGCACAGCATTCAGTCTAGTTTCATCCTTTCTTTGCCAGTTCCTTGCTTCACTTCCATACGTAAGGGTTGACATCAGCACTCCATTGTGGACTGCTGGCTTCGCTTATTTGGACATTTTTTTGTTAGCGCTAACCGCATTTTTTTCAGTTTCCTGTATTTACCTTTCTTTCGATATCTCCCACATAGTTCCCATTATTTAATTCCCATATATTTTTGAATGCTTTCTTTCTTTATTGACTGCAAGATTCTACCCGAATTTATTTTAAATCTAGATAGTATCTCGGATATACCTTTTCAATCTTTATTTATATGGGACATATATTGACTTATTTGGCAACTCTGGAATTAATACTATTTTTTTTATTAGATTGAATTAATATTAAATCTCATTGTAATATTTTTTAATTATTGAACATAACACATATTAGCGAATCTCAAATTACAAGTGGAACAGAAAAGACATAGATAAAAAAAGGTAACGGTCGGATCTGGGACTCGAACCCAAAACGTTTCGCTCTATCCGAGACCAGCGTTCTTATCAATTCAGCTAATGCCACCTTCGCTTTCCGTAATTTTAAATTCAATAGTCATCTCAATTTAAAAACTGTTAAACTGTTGAATATGTATAAGGAAATTAATTGAACATAATTTTCTATAAAATATACGAAAAGCAATAAGGTGGCATTAGCTCAATTGGTTAGAGCGCTAGTCTCAGATATACCGAAAGGTCCTGAGTTCGAGTCCCAGATGCGACCATTATTTTTTATGTGATACTATACAAGAGTCCCAACTGCTCCTAACAGTCTTGAGCCAGTGAGACTATGGCATCCCCAATTGGGGTATGTTGTGAGGCTTAAGGTATTGAGGAGGGGAAGAAGATTGGTAAACACTCATTTAAGTTAAATTATTACCACATTGACATTTGTAACTCAACTATACGTGATATTAAATTAAAATCCATTATGACCACTTTCAAACTAGATAACTTAAAACACTTTTCCATCTTCTTCTAGCCCTTTGTACCTTTATCCCTCCACCCTCCCCTCCCTCGACTGAGATAGTTTAAGCTGACTGATTTACTCAAAGTATTTATCATCCACAGTGGAAAATTTATGATACGCATTATTTATTGTTTTTTTTGTTATGTGCATGTAATTTATGGATTTGCTGTTAATATTCCCAAAAATAATAAATTAAAAATAAAATAAAACACGGCTTAAGCCATTTCAAGCAATGTGGTTATATTTGTTAATTTTTTAATTTTTTTTAATAGTTTCTATATAATTTTGATATTAAAAGGTAAAGTATAAATATTAAAAATACATATATATTATAGAATTTTTCATAGTCCTCCTCATTAGGAGATCCTGTGCTGAGGCGGACAAGGTTTTACACAAAGGGGTTTCAGCGACTTCTATATTTCAACTTCAAGGTTAGGGTAGGGTCTTTCCAGTAATTTCTATTACGTTTTTTTTTGAGAATAGTAGTCAGTTCACGTTCTGGTTTGATGGACTAAATGCAATTATTGATTGAATTACTTTTTTTAATATTAAGTGGAAGTTTTTTGTATAATTTTACAGCTAAAAATTCAGATCTTCTTTGTCCAAAAGTAGTATTGCATTTAGGTATATTTATCTTATCTAGTTGCTTTGTTCTGGTATTATGATCATGAAGAGTGATAGCCATTTTCTCATTTTTAAGATGATTAACTAGAATATTTTTGGCAAAGATTTTTTGGATATTTGGAACGTTGAACTGTTTAAAAATTTCCGTTGTTGACGTCGTTATGGGGACCTTTAAAATCGTCTCTATGATGCATTTCTGGGTTGTATTTAACGGTTTCATGTAATTTGATGCAGCTGAGCCCTATCCCAAAATTCCATATTCCAAATGAGAGTGATATAAAGCATAATATACTCTATTTAGATCCTCGATTGACAAGATATTTCGTAATTTTTTGAAGAAAAATATGAGTTTTATTAACTT